>JARHVA010008815.1:302500-315000 GCA_037957365.1 Torreya grandis
TGAAGGCACACAACATACTAGCTAATTCTTGGTTACTTAAGTCTAGTCTGGGAATGGTGAGCCAATAAGAATAGGCTCCAAGAAATCATAATAAATAGAAAGCACAACATGTAATTTAATGGTTATACTCAACCAGGCTAAAAACAACACTAAATTCATACAAGAATAGAAATCAGGAAACATAGCCATACCACATTCCCAAGGCAAAAATCTAATATAAAAATCAATTAAAAAATTGGAATCCATCTATAAGTGCAACATAGTCCACAAGGGCAACAGTGTTCCCAAAAACATACAAACAATAATTCAATTTTAAATCCATAATTGATATAGGGAATTTTGGGGATTGTTATGAGGTCTCATGACCTCATATGATTCCTAATTATTAAAAATTGATTCACATGGGTAATAGAGACAATATGTTATTTAAGTGGTTAATTTAATAATCTAAACCCTTGTTATAATATAAATATGCTAATAGGGTTTTACCCCTCTTCCCATAATTAAATAACATGCCAAGCATATACAAAATCCCAAAAAAATATAGAATAGAAATGCATCAATAAAAATAAATACCCAAGAGACTCCGATCCTAATAACATACATATTTTTATAATCAACTTTAATTATTTAGTGAAACATAATCATTCATTTTTTTATAAGAAAATAACCTATCAATGGATCTTATACCATTATTCCAACTAACCCAAATCATTAAATAAAATAATAAAATATATATATTCTTCTCAAACTAAACTATATATCCATTTGGCCAAGAATGCCATTTCATATACTTATATATCCAATTCAAATAAAACCCTAGGCTAATTCAATTCACAGGGAAAAAACTTAATAACACATATAATTCAGCATTTCACATTGAAGAGGTCCAAATTTATTTTTCTTCGAGTTATAAAAACATAGAGATAATCTAAAACTCATAAATTGGTTTTATAATTTAGATAGGAAAATACATAACAATGACCATGCAAAAATTTTCTTGAAGGGTTTTAAATGGAAACTAAACATTTATAAGTTTTTATATCATGAATCAAACCACCAATAGTATAAAACCATTATAACAGGGCATGATGACCCATCAAAATTTACAAATGTCAAACACACTATGAAATAACATATAAAACCCTAAAATTGCTAATATCAAAGCATTGGTTTTATATAAGTCAATCCATCATTGGTAGCTACATAACCGTGATCAATCACAACTAGTTCAAAATATATATAAATGGAATTTCTCACAAGTATAGGGTTTCATAAATAGAAAACCACTTAGCAAAATTTAATCACATCATGGTTCACTATTAGAAGTTATATGATTACAAAATAAAATGGTGTATATATCCAAATTTATGCATTTACCATATTGAAATATGACTGTAATAATGTATATAAAAATTAATTAAATAATCATCCCTCTATTTCAAAATGAATAATGTCTAAAATATAATGGCTATAATAACCATCATTTCCATTCCAAAAAATAGCATGTTGTAGTCAAGGTAACTTACCAATCAATGTAGGAAAACCTAATAATATTAACTAGTTACTAACCTAACTAGTAATACCTTTGGCAGCGTAACTTGACTCCCCATCCTAGAATCTAGCATTAGGTTCATAAGCATGACCCAAGGAGTTCCTTATGTCCTCTTCTCCCTTCTATGCATTTCTTCACTTCCTTCTTATTTTTCCCTACCTCCTTTTCCATGTTCTCTTCATCCCTTCTTTCTCTCGTCCCTACCATTGCTCTTTCCCATGCATTTTCTATTCTCTCCCCCTCTATCTTCTTCCCTCTCCATATCCTTTCTTCTTTCCTATGTGTTTCCCTTTCCTTCCCTTTCCTTCTCCTACATTCTTTTTTGCCTACATTTTTATTTCTTATTCCATGCATTTTTTTCCTTACTCCCTTCTTGCATATTACTTCCCCTCATGCATTTTCTTTTCTTCTTTCATCTTCCTTCCTCTCATGTATCCCTACCAACCCCTTGACTTATCCCTTCCACCACACATCTTACCCATTCCTCCCTACAATTCGACATGATCTCCCTATCCTTTCTCATTCAATTTGAGAGACAAAGTCTCTCTAACCATTCCATCAACCCCTTTCTCCCATGTGACCCACCCCACATCCAAACTCTCCAACCAACGGTTAAAGATGACCTTTTTAAAATATGGGCCAAAGCCAATAAAATGATAAACATAATTAATAACCATTTTAAGTGTTTTTTTTATATATATATATATATATATAATTTAAAATTCTAATTTAATTGATCATTATGATATTCAGACATTTAAAATAATATCTAATTTTATTATTTTAATTGTTATTAGCTGGGAGCCTAAGTTAAGAGAGGGTGAGTCAAGTAGAGCTAGGATTGTGAAGAGTACATAGTAGAGAGAGAGAGAATAAGGAGTCCAAATGAGTAGATATAACACCAATAAAATTAAGGGGACACAATAACATGATAAGACATAAAGTGAGTGACCAAGCGAGAATAACATAATACTACACAACAATCAATAGGACTATCTAAATTACTAGCCAAGAATACTAGGTTACCTATCAAAAATCATCCAACTACTCAGAACCATTAAGTTACCCCAAAATCTAATGGTAACATCTAGCCTAGCTCATAAGCAACACTTATAACCACTAAGTGAATCCATCAACAATATCTGATAAAAAAATCAATAAAATGATAAAGTAATAATGAACTTTAATAAAGTATCAAATACATCAAATAACCAATATATCACCAATGCAGGATTATAACATGATAAATACTTCGTCAAGTGAAAAATAATAAACATGGTAATTGCATCACTACAATCAAGTATCACAACATTGAATTCAATACATAGTCCAACTAAGTAAGAGAGCATAATAACCAACTATACACAAGATATATTGATATTAAAATAGTCATATCAAGGTGTACAAGGGCAGCATCATAACATCCTCCTCCTCTTAAAGAGGAGCCATCCTAGTGACTATATCAACAACTGAGAACCCCACTTTCCATGGGGACTTAATCACTCTCTATACAAAGGTTCCACTACTCAACCAAATAAATTAGAAAACCCCTAAGCTTACATAATAGTAAGAAATAGGATAAGATACACCATCTAGGTAAGATACATTTGTTACCCTCATCAAAAATCATAACTAAAGACATGCAATACCTTAATCTAAGTCATAAAAAAATTATTATCAACTCACATGCCATTTTATGACATTAGGAGAATAATAGGGAGATATCACAAGTTATATAGCAATAATACCCAAACACATACCACACTTAACATATAATTCCATGTTTACAATGCATAGGTCATTTATTAACTATCAAAATAGATAATCACAACCTTGGTAAAAGGGTATAATAGCCCCAAATCTATACTTATTTAGCACAAATACTAATGGTATACCACCATTTTAACATAGTTCTAAGAAACTATAAAATTTGAGACACCCATCATAGGCATGAATTTTTAAGTTCTAAATTCAAAACAACATTACTAGCCATGGAAACAGACTCTCCATAGCTCAACAAATGCCAAAAATAGCCTCTATTTCCTTTCAGGCACATCTCTTTTAGCTAAAATATTATGAAAGATAGGCAAATTTTAACAAATTTCTACCATTTAGATCAAACATTTTCTAGAAAACCAAATACTAACTATACATCCCTCTTATCAAGAGGAGAACATACCACATAAAACTATAACTTTTATGATAGAAGTTGCAAATTATACAATCCCATCAAGATTTAACTATATAATCTAGCCTAAAATAGTGTCTTTACCAACACACATTATGCCTTACACATAATTTAACAAATATTCATCATAGAATTCTACCACAAGATAGTAACCTATTTTGAATGGCTACTTCTAAACTAATAAATACCATTTAGAGGATAACACAACATCCCACACTATCCACACTAAATAATAGGAGAAGCCAAATTAGGCCTTACATGCTACCTAAAGGTTTGCCACATTATTTCCAACAACTTTGTGATCTCACATGATGATTAAAGGAATCATAGTTCCACCATCTTATTCCACTTACCTCATGGTATCAAAAATAAGAAAGAAAAAGACATGGGTAACCAAGCATACAAAATTCACCTAATCAAGAATTATAATATTTATTTAGAACATAAAACCAACATACTCTTTAGTCATGCATAAAATAATATAGAAATATATTCATACCAATATATATGCATTAGGTATTGCAAGGTAGTACCTCAATCATGACATGTTTAAATGCACATGTCAATATGTGCATACATTTCAACAAGTGCCTCCTTGATGATTTTCATACACATCCATAATAGAGGACCAGTTAGTGTTTCAAAAGGATTACATAATGATATTACACATAGGTTGTTTAACAACAACCTCCAAGAGGTGTCTAAAAGAACACTAAACCATAAGGTGGCCATTATGCAGGAGGGTCCCATGACCAATATATGGCTCTCATGGTGCACACTCTAAATGAATCAAGTGATTACCTCATGTAAAGGGGTGTAGTGTATTTTTAGCCTATGAGAGACTCCACTCCCTAGCCTATACCCAATGTAAAACATTATATAAATAGTGTGTCCTTACCCTCAACCTCATACTTGCATCAATGTTCAAAACTAAAACATTTATATAGGATAACAAAATAAATCAAAACATTATACCTTGGTAGCCTAAACAAGAGACTCAGCTTCTAACAAGGGAGTTATAAAACATAAGTACTTAGATTCACAAATATATTTTATCAACACCAAATCACACGTATAACATATCTAGAATATTAGGACAACCAATTAGATAGTACAAAAGTTTACACATTTCATGTGGTTAAACACTTTCACACCTTACAAGTTTTCTATAACATATAAACATAATAATTTACCAATATAGAAGAGTTGCATAGGATAAATACACATTTAATAAAGGTAATTATGCCAAGGTATTTTCCTATATTACAATAGTCAAACACATAGGTTTGTGAATCACAAGGGTCCATAAATATACATTGATCCACTTGATGTTATATTTCATCCAAAAGACATCATATATCCACCATCAATACCACATGATTAGCCTCATGGATCTTAACTTGCTCATGCAAATCAATCACACTCACCCACCAGGCCCTCCATGCTTGAGCCACACCCTTGGTCCTCCCAAGATATTATACCTTAGCCTCATAAATGGCTTGTTTATATAATCAATTAATAGAAAACAAGGAATTATATTAAAATTTCAAAAATAATAGTATATCACGATTCAATTGATTGACTAAATCCAACATGTTAAAGGTCAAATGGATATACTTGTGCAAAATCAAATTAGGAAAGGGTGAGCTTAGCCAAGGCTCAAGGAGGATATAATATCACTACTATGGGAAACACAATTTCCCATAATCATCAAGTTTGATCAGAATTCATAATAAATATCCCCATAAATGCAAGACATATCTAATGTCTAAATAGACATCCACATAGGTGTCAAGATGAAATCAAGTCGAAGAGACATTCCCATGGGTGTATAACCCAGCCATGGATCAATCAACATACAAATAGAATCAATCATATCCATGATTAAAACATAGGTCATGGACATAAAAATGATCCATGATCACAATAAACATGCCAAAAATAGCTGGATTCACCCCTTTTTAAATTTATGAAGCCACTTGTTTCATCACTTTAACTCAAAATAGGCTAACAAAACCAAGCCTAACCTAGCTAAAATGCATAAGTTTTTAACATCACATAATATTACCTATTTTAAGAATGCATAATAGTTTCCACTCAACCAAATAGGCCATGCATTATTTGATAAAGCCTCATTGGTTTACTTAAAATTCTATTACATTAGATGAGCCAATACATCTTAGGAATCACCATCATAATATAATTATGGTATCACTAACCCTAGTCACTTATATTAACACCCAGGCCAAGACAAAATCTATGGTTATTTACCATAGTTTTTACTACAATGAAACTATTATAATCTACTTCATAACAAACTTTTTATAATTAGAAAAAGAGATAGGGTAACCTTGTTATCCCCAAACAACTAACCTATTGGAAATGTCTCTATTCCACTAAAACCATCCATAATATGAATAATGGCTAACACACCCATATAAGTTCATGGGTTCTCAACAGCTCAAGGCAATCCTTCTCAAGATCAGAGAGCTCAAGTTTTGTTGACATACCCATGTAATTTAGTCCTTTTTATACTTTACTATGCCCTCTAGGTTTAGGTTGAACCCTTGGTCTTCCCTAGGTCATAATGTTCCAAGTATCTAAGGAAGGCTCACCCATACAAGTTGACAATATATACCCAAACATCATTCCCTTAGTTCTAAGAGTGAATTTTGTATCATCTAAATCCCATTGACCTACCCATATAAGCAAATGGTTGACAGGTGAGACTTGACTTGATGCAAACAAATTTAGGAAGGGTTAACCCCAACCAAGGCTAGGGATGATAACTAATATGAAATAAATTTAGATTCTTTGGAATCATTTATTTTGAGAGATGTATGAAATAACCCATCAATAAGCATATATAACACAACACATTAACCCTTAACATGAAGGCTAAGTGTCTTGGGAATTATTTCACAATTATGCCTGATTGGGATAAATTAATGGTCACCATGTAACAATTCTACCAAATCCAAAGTTCTTTAGAGAAAAAACTTGGCTCTGATACCAGATGAAACAACCCCAAATTTTTTTAGAAGTTGCTTATCAAAGTATGCATTAGATGCATAATGGACCCAAACCTCACTTGCTGAAGCAAGCAATACACACTTAGCATACTCACATTGATGCATAAAAAATGGTTATACTTAAAATTCCATGCCAACATCAAGTTAAAAAATCCCATAACATGGTAAATAATAAAACATTTTCCTTAATGATAATTAGGAAAAATGTAGCATGATAAACATTCATTGCAAACCAGTTATAAATTGAATACATGCAGATAAAGAAAGGGATCCAAAGCACAAAATTAGATATCATTTGCATAAAGAGATTTAAATCAAATTACAAGCATGCTTACAATGACCTAACACAAATGTTTAAAGATAAAAATGGGGTAAATATACCATCAATCTAATAATGATATAGTATCAACCATTCATGGAATCGATGTAAATGATCCCATATTATCAAATAGCTAATATGATACAAGAATTAAAGGTAAGGTCATAAAAAACAAATTACATGGCATCTAAGCATACACACACACACATACACCATGACATTGATTAATTTATCAATTGATGGTTTAGTGAAGGCATGTTAGCCATTCTAACTCACACATGTACATAACTATATTCCAGTCATATAGGTAACTAGGAATTATTAAGCATGGTTAATTTTTAAGACAACCAACTCTCTTGCAACCAAGTATTTTGGTAAGGATTAAATCCCAACATCATTCAACATCATTGGTAAAGTAATTCCCATAATACAAGTACCAAATATAAATGCATAAATCATATTTCTAATTACATCCAAAACTAGGAGATTAGGACATTTTTCATGAATTCCATTATGGTTTGTTCAAGCCTACAACAACTTCCATCATGAGACATTTTATAGTACTCATAAACATCAAGAGGTTCTATATGAATGAAACACACATACCATCTCATACCAATAATAATGCCTTACTCAATGAGGAAATTCTAGCCAATAAAAGAATGGATTAATGTGAAAATTCAACCCATAAGAATGATAGACAATGCACATGAAACACATAGATGTGATACCCAACATATGCATTTTAATCCACTATTTGTGTATATAAACATTTAAGCAAGAGAGTTGTATCACATGACATTACCATATCCCATTCTAATTAGTTTAAGATTACATCTTCACTCAAAGCTAGAAATTGTTTTAACATGAAAATATATGTACTCTCATAATGGGAAGCCTTAACAACTTATCTAACTCATCTAAACTTGTTCACACACACACACAAACATATATATATATATATATATATATATATATATATATATATATATATATATATATATATATATATATCTTACATAAGTCTCTCTATTAAAGAATCTTAAAATAGCTTATATTCTAACTAAAATTCTAGTTTGCTAGTAATCCAATCCATCATACTCAACTATGTCCAACACCAAAATAAATGATCTAATGAAATACATCAATGTTAATCATCACTCCAATATACTTTATTAACAAATTTTTAGGATTATATATCAAGTAAACATTATTATATGACTAAGTAAATTTACTCATATTATCCATCAACAATCTTATTCAACTAACAAGATTATGTGACTAAATCAAAAAACCCATAATGTAATGATATAGTCCAAGGGTTACTCTAAGCTAGTGACAACATGTAATATATATTAACTTAATAAGATAACATGATTAAATCAAGAGTAATTTTGTGTTTTTTATATCAAAAACATAGTTTAGATAGATCTCAACAATTATCAATCCATTTACCTAAGCAATCTCTACATCAACATCTCCATAATGGTTCAAATCAAGATAATATATATAATTTACATAAAACTACATAAGGAATAAATTCCACTATTAAAATGGGCACAACATCATTTACCATAAGATCCATGATAGAGATAATAAGGCAATATACTAGCATATCATTAGTAATTGATAAATAAATATCAATACAAATATAAACTTGAGTATCTCTAAATGATCAAACTCAAAATTTGAAATAAAATTTCACATGTTACCACATGCTCAAAATTATAACTTGTACTTAATATTTATGAAGGGTCCCTATCCATAAATGATGTTAGCATAACACAAAGCCAAATGAATTAAACTAATATCCAATGAAGTAATCAAAACTACATTTAGTAATCATGCTACATAAAATCATTATAAAATCTTATGCTAAGTAGGAAATAAGTAACACATAATGAAACATTACCAGACACATCATATCTATCCACTAAGGCATCTAGGAATGGAGCCATAATAATAACTTAGACAAACCCTCCCAACTAGCCTTATGGGCCCAGCCATCAATGGCCCTTACTACCCCAACCATCATCTATATGGTGGTTTTGGAAAAAAGGGTCAAGGAGGAAGTTTTAAGAAATTAGATTCTAAGCCAAAGGAAATCACAACATAATAACCTGACATCAACAAAAGACACCACCATTCTAAGGCAAGACAAAAATAACCACCCATCATTAATACAAATTGGAAGTGGGGATAACTAATTGTGCCTATCATATGATATAGTAATGGATTCAACTAATCCATTGATGTATTTTGTGAGATAACCAAATTGGATACCCTCTAAGCATATGGATATCCCATGAGCCTCCTATCTATAAATTTGTATTGCAGGCATACAACATACCATCTAATTCTTGGTTATTCAAGTATAGTCTGGGAATGGTGACCCAACAAGAATATGCTTCAAACAATCATACAAAATATAAAGAACAACACATAATTTAATAGTTATATTTAACCATTTCAAAATAAAAAATAAATTCATGCAAGTGTGGAAATTAGGTAACATGGCCATACCACATTCCAAAGGCAATAATCCAATATAATAATTGATAAAATACCTAAAATCCATCGAGCAATCCAAAATAATCCACAAGGGAAACAATGTTCCTAACAACATGCAAACAATAATTTGATTTTAAATCCATAACAACATGTAAAATCCTATTAGCATCATTATATTATAACAAAGGTTTGGATTCTTAATTTAACCACTTAAACAACATATTGTCTTTATGACCCATGTGAATTAATTTTTAATATTTGGGGATCATTATGAGGTCTCATGACCTCATATGATCCCCAAATATTAAAAATTAATTCACATGGGTCATAAATACAATATGTTGTTTAAGTGGTTAAATTAAGAATCCAAACCTTTGTTATAATATAATGATGCTAATAGGGTTTTACCCCTTTTACTAAAATTTAAAAACACACCAACCATACACAAAATCCCAAAAAAATGCTAGAATAGAAACATATCAATAAAAATGAATACCTAGGAGACTCCACTCCCAAACACATACATATTTTTATAATCAACTTTAATTATTTAGGGAAACATAATCATTCAGTTTATGACAAGAAAAGAACCTGTTAATGGATCATATACCATTATTCTAATTGACCCAAGTCATTAAATAGAATATTAAAATTTATATATTATTCTCAAACTAAACTATATATCCATTTGGCCAAGCATACCATTTCAAATACTTATACAGCCAATTCAAATAAAACCCTAGGCCAATTTGATTCATGAAAAAAAAGTTAATAATGCATATAATTTAGTCTTTCACATTTGTGAGGTTCAAATGGATCTCACTTCGAGTTTAAAAATCATAGAGACAATCTAAAACCATGAAATCATTTTTATATTTTAGATGGGAAAATACATAATAATGGCCATGCAAAAATCTATCTAAATTTTTTTTAAATGGAAACTAAATAATTTATAAGTTTTTATTTCATGAATCAAACCAATAATAGTATACAACCATCAAAATAGGGCACAATAACCTGTTAACTTTTACACAGGTTAAATACACTAAGAAATAACATATAAAACCCTAAAATTGCTAATATCAAAGCATTGGTTTTATATAATTCAATCCATCATTGGTAGAAATGTAACAATGATCAATCATAGCTATTTAAAAATATATATAAATGTCATTTCTCACAAGTATAGGGTTTCGTCAATAAATAGCCACTCAACCCAATTTAAGTACAACATGGTTCTTTATTAGAAGTTATATATTTGTAGAATAAAATGGTGTATATAGACAAATTTTTGCATTCACCATATTGAAATATGATTGAAACAATGTATATAATAATTGATTTCATAATCATCCCTCTATTTTAAAATGAAAAATTTATAAAATATATTAGTTGTAATAACCATCATTTCCATTCCATAAATAACTTGTCATGGTCAAGGTAACTTACCAGTCAATACTGGAAAACCAAATAATATTAATTAGTTACTAACCCAACCAATAATACCTATGAAATCATAACTCAAATCCCCATCCAATAATCCAACATCAGTTTTAGAAGCCTACCCTAAGGATCTCCCCATGTCTTCTTCTCCCTTCTACACATTACTTCTTTCTTATTTTTTCCTACCTCCTTTTCCATGCTCTGTACATCCCTTCTTTCTCTCTTCCCTATTATTTCTCTTCCCATAGATTTTATATTCTCTCCCCTCTACCTTATTCCCTCTCTATATCATTTTTTTCTTTGTATGCATTTCCCTTTCCCTTCTTTTCCTTCTCTTGTGTTCTTTTTTGCCTACGTTTTTCTTCCTTAATCCACACATTTTTTTATTTACTCTCTTCTTGTGTATTTCTTCCCCTAATGCATTTTATTTTCTTCTTCCATCTACCTTCCTCTCACATCTCCCTACCTACCCTCTTACTTATATCTTCTACCACATAACTCACCCACTCTTTCCTACCATTCACCATGCTCTCTCTATCCTTTCTCATTCAATTGGAGAGAGAAAGTTTGTCTACTCATTCTATCAAATCCCTTATTCCATGTCACCCACCCCACATTGAAACTCTTTGGCCAATGGATAAAGATTAGATTTTTAAAATATAGGTCAAAGCCAATAAAATGATAAACATAATTAATATCCATTTTAAATAATAAAATTTATATTATTTAAAATTTCAATTTAAATTTTTAAAATCCATAATTAATAAAAGTAGATAATAACAATTAAAATAATAAAATTAGATATTATTTTAAATTTTATTAAATGTCTCAATATCATAATGACCAATTAACCAAGCACCTGGGAAGTAAATCACAAGGAAGTGGGTGTGTCATAGGGAGAAACTCCTAGGTAGGTCCTCAGGGAGCTTGAGTTAAATGAGGGAGAGTTAGATGGAGCTAGGGTGGTGAAGATTATGCAATGGAGAGAGAGAAAATAAGGAGTCCAAGTAGGTGGATATGACACCAAAAACACGTAGGGGACACAACAACATGATAAGACATAAATCAAGGAGCGACCAAGTGAGAATAGCATAAGACTACACAATGATCAATAAGACTATCTAAAGTACTAACCAAGAATACCAGGTTACCTATCAAAACTCAACTAACTACTCTGAACCACTCTGCTACCTAAAAATATGATGTTGGAATTTAACCTAGCTCATAAACAACACCTACAACCATTGAGTAAATCCATCAACAATATTTGATCCAAAAATTGATAAAATGATAAAGTGGTAACTAACTATAATCAAGTATCAAATACATCAAATAACTCATATATCACCAATGTAAGATTATAACATGATAAATATATTATCAAGTATGAAATCATAAACATGATATTTACATCATTGTAGTCAAGTATCACAACATCAAACTCAATACATA
>JARHVA010008815.1:320000-414202 GCA_037957365.1 Torreya grandis
GAATCTCTCAAACTCACAATCTAAATCTAAAAGTATATTTTAGATCCAAACCAATAAGGAGATAAATTTAAAAAATAAAAGAATTGAGGTAACTATAGAAGATGTCATAGTAAGTAGACAATAATAGGTAGATACTCTCTTGGTAAGCACCAAGAAAAGTAAACCTTCTCCATGAATATTGTCTTCTATATTATAAGGGGCCTTCTTGTGTTAGAGAAATAAAGACTAGTGGATCATATTATTACTTATATAAAAATGTATATATTGACGCTTCAATAAACCAATATTGAGATTATCTTAGCTTAGATTAAGGGTCTATTTATTATTTTAAATAATATCTATTTGGAAGTAATGCATTATGATCAATAGGAGAACTAATTATTATTTTATAATTTACTCACATTCATACTATAAAATGTCATAATAGAGATACAAATTATCTCATGTAAATTTATCAGCCTCAATTCCCTTCTCAACTTTAATTTGGTTAATATTTATGGCACAAAAAAATATGGAGATAAATTATAATTTTAAAAGTATATAGGATAAAAAAGGACATTATTCCAAACTTTACATAGATTATTGGAGGGGACTTTGACGTCAGTTTAGACACTTCAAAAAATCAAGGAGGAAGATCAGATAATCTTTTAACCCTAATTTTTTAAGATTCATATATGATATATATCTCTTCAATGTCAACCCTCTGAAATGTGGTTTACCTATAGTAATAGTGAAAAGGTAAGGAACCTATTATGGAAAAGCTAGATAAATTTCTTTCTTTAAAGAAATGGTTAACCAACAATTACCTTATGTACTCAAAATTCCTAATTTTTTTTGGATAAAATCATTGGCCTATATTTTTATGGATATAATATGATACTTGAGATAGGAATCCCCTTTCAAATTAAATAAATGTGGATGGAACACCCAGAGTTTGAGAACTTGGTTATCGAGTGTTGAACTACTCATAACAAAAGGTATGGTATGAAAAACTACTTGAAATTTTGAATTGTCTCAAAGTAGTGTTAAAATATTGGAATTGTAAATATTAAAATCTAATTTATGTATTAATATAGTCTTTTAAACTTGTAAAATATCTATCATTGTTTTATATTTTAGTTATAAACATGCATGTTGTTAAAAGGTTTATGATCACTATATCTTTGTGCCTAAATTGATTATATCTTAGTCCAACCATTTTTATTATAATTACCAAGAATTATATACTATGAAAAATTTATTAAACGTTGTCATTATCCTTCATTTCCAATTTTGAACTTTTATTTATTTTCTATCTTCCTGAACACTTGCATCCTAGATAGATACCTACATCAATGTAAGTGTCTAGTTTTCATACAAAGTTTACAATGCCCAAAATTCATACAATTTACAAATTAAATGTATATTAAGGTTTTTTATATTTACTTTAATTTGATATATTTTTAAAATTTATTGTTATATATACAACATCAATCCTCATTCATTCATTACCTAGTAAATACCAGGAACTCATAAGACAATTTACCAAGAATCACTCAATCAATAATTCAATGAGAAAACCAACCCTAATTATATATAACTCATAGGATAAGTATTAACATAGGTATAAATCATTCAAATAGTAGATCATGAGCCATTTTTTTTATGTTACAATCTACGTTACTGCATGTCATTTTTATCATAAATTACATTCTTGTGCACACATAATACAACATATATGTGAGAAATACATAATTCTAAGGCCTTATTCAGTGTATTTTCCATGTATTTATCACCCATTAATAGATGGGTCCTTGGGGTAGCTTTACATCATGATACCACTAACACATTTTTCCCATAGTCAATCCAAAGGTGAAGAATCTAGGGTTTGATCATTTGACAAAGAAAAACAACTTCTGTGATTGATATGAATGAATAATAATAAATATGATAAAAAATAAAAAGGATATATTTGGTCACATCTAGATCTAATTATTATTTTGTATAAGATATTTACATTTAGGCTAGATACCTAAGTCGGTGTAACTTTCTACATTTGATGCAAGTGTTTGAGGCCATAAAATAATATTCCCAAAATATAATGATTTTTCTAGGATCATCTTCAAATAAACTTGAAAAATATTATAAATAAAAATTTCATGATCATAGTAAACCATCTAAGTATAATTTATTCCCTATTCATTACAATATCTATTAAAATATTTACTTTACTATTTTTAGTAATCTCAATTATGTAACTTTAGAATATTATTTATATAGTTTCTATTAATTTTATTGCTCATTATGTTATTTCATCATCCTTGTGTAAAATATTATATAACAACCTTTAAACCTATATATCCATATATATCTAAATTTAGGTTCAAACATTTGGATAACCCAACCTATGAGTTTCACTATCACACAACTATTTTATATTTGATGATCTTTGATCTATTTACACTAATATTTGTTTTATTTATTTCCTCCATAATGGATGATATAGATTGTTTTTATAACTATGATTATTAAATTATTCAACTTTCTATCAAGTAAGGAGTTAAAATAACTTATCATTGCCTTTTTCCAAATGCACAAGCATGTCATCTCAAATAGTTGAGTGGTTATAGTTACCATCCCTCTAAATAGGTTTATGCCACCACCATCTAATGAGTTGAGTTGACCAACATTAAAAGATAGATAAAATTTTATTTCATCTCCTATAATCAAATTTGATTCACATGCTAAAAATATTCCATTGTATGATGGGGAAGAATTTCATCAAATGCACATTGAAATCATGATTGATTTAAAAATGACTCAAAAGGGTAATTTTTATTCAAATAAATTGATTCAAACTCCCAAACTTCCAAAATTTCAAAATAATATCCCCTCTATTAATAGTGATTATTATTTTCTTCTTTCATTTGATATTGAATGGTTTTTAAAGGTAAATAAATAAATCATGGATGATTTACCAAACAATCATTTTTAGAATTTTTGTTTTAGTTAGTTATACATATCATTTTTATTCTAAATTACATTATTTGTTAGATATAGACATAATTATAAGGTATTGATGATATGATTGAAGGTAATATGGAGGATGGCATTAGGATAATCCGACATCCATCCTATGCTACTAGGTTCTTGACAAGAAAGGACATCATATCCTATTAGTATCATACTCTAAGGATAACACATCATATTTCATTTTTCTATTTTTTCAAGTGGTTTTTCGTTTTAAATTTTGGGTAATCTAAATGTGGCATAAAATCACAAATCTTGAGGAATGAAAAAGGATAGATTATTGGAGCTTAACCTCACTACCCCAGAATATCCTCTCTCTCATCAATTATATTATTAGAAGATAGAGAGTGAGATGAGATGAGATCAAAGTTTGGGAAAAACCAAACATCTCCACCATCTATAAGTGGTAGTGAATCATGCTAAATATTTTTTCATAATATTTCTATATTTATAAAGAACGTAGTAAATTAAGGCACCATGAATAAGGGTGCATTAAAAACCTAAAGTGGAAAAATCTCCTAATGTTCCAAAAAAAATCACTTTTACCAATATTAGAAAATGTTTTCAAACAAATGGTTTTTTTATTACAAAAGGTTCCTTCATGCAAAAAGTTCCTCACATACCAAAATAATTATATTTACTAAAGACATCTAAATTTCCAATTGTTATATCTTTGCCAAAAGTGGATGAATTATCAAAGGATAAGCCAAATTTTTAAAAATTGAAATATCCAATATCATTACCAATGTATCCTAAATTCATTAATTCCAAACTCACACTTGTTATTCATGATGATACTGATACTAATATGCATAAATTTTAAAATACGTGGTGGATTAGAACCAATAATAATGAATTTTCCAAAAAACACCATTATTAGTGATGATATCATGTACATGATGAGTTATATTAGAGAGATTCAAATACTAGCATATATACTTAAAATTCAAATGGACCACCATTATGCTAATGCCAATATTACCTCATTTTATACTCAATCAATTTAAAAATGTATACTTGAGTATCTTTATCAAAAATAGTTTAAACTACACTAATTACCTATATTTTATTATCATAAATATTACTTTGATCATATGATTAAATACGTACATTACTTTGGTAAATGGGATAAATATAACAATCTATTGATAATAACCTTTCATATGAGTATTACTGATGAAAATCACAATTGGTTCTATAGCTTACCTAATGATTAATTAACTATGTTTTCATAATTAGAGGATGTCTTCCTTTTGTCTTTAAACATACACAAGGTGCCTAGCATTACATTAGAATACTTGCATAATTTGAAACAACATGATGATTATTCCCATAAATATTATGATATTAGATTTAAAATTACATCATATAACTTAAAATTTAGACCCTCAAATTTGAAATTAAAAATCATATTTAATAGAGGTCTTATTTCCACATAAGGGAAAGATAATTACATAAACCATGTGAATTAATTACCTATTTATAATCAGATGTTCATAGATATGCTTCATTCATACTCAAGTATCTAAACAAAATTAATATCTCTCCTTAAAATACAAAAGTTGTATTCCACATATAAATGATGAAGATGAACTATCAAATGAACACTATGAGAAAATGTATGGTGTTCCTCACCCCCATATGGGAGCTTTAAAATAATTACTAAATATGGGAAAATACAAGATACACATCCACAAAAAACACCTCAAGTTGAACAAATCAAAAATCAGCAATGCCAATATGATCTAAAAATCACACTATTCATGGATGGTGGTTTATTTTGGCCTATCCATGTTGATAATACACAAGTAAAAACCACTTTTAATGTAATACATTTTTAATAACTTGGATTTTATCTAAAATCCTTACAAAATAAAGGATTTTGGAAAGACTCCTTGGAAAACATAATAATACCAATTACTTGTGGTCCTAAAGTAATTGAAATAAGAGTTTGGGTTATGCCACAAAAATATTAATATGCATTCATAGTAGGATCCCTTTGGTTATACCAAATGGAATAAAAATTTGACTAAAATCAACAAGGTATGTCCTTTTCTCATGAGGGCATATTGATACATATATCATATGATGGTAACTATTCTTCTAATTTATGTATAAATCATGAGGAAAAATGGCATGCACCATTTCACCTACCAAAAAATTCATATATATATATATATATATATATATATATATATATGAAAAAAAATTCAAATAATTAGAAAATACCAAATAAATCAATATGTCCCTATTTTTATCACTCCTTATACATATGTTAATTTTTTCATATTAATAAATATCATATCAATCTTTCATATATACATATGTTTCATGCTTCATTTAAGTATGATACAGGCATACCAAAGTATATGATAAATGCACATGCATATGTTTGTATTTCCCTCTACTCACATCTTAAGAACATTGGGATCATTTTATTCTTTGATTATGATAAACTTATGTTACATTATTCTATGATCACTTTCCTTTATCATGTTTGATCTTATATACTTGTATATGTCTCCATCCATTCTTATAATTTTCATAGTCTAATTGATATGTTATGTACTTAACATTACTTGTAAACACATATGTTTAAGAACTAATATGTTATTCTCATGTTTGTTACCCATTTTCCTTGCTTTCTATTGTCTTGTTTTTGTATTTCCTATTGAAGCATTTAAATATGCTTCATTATTTGTGGCCACCATGTCATGTTTGCCTATTTGGACATTTTACTAATTCATGTCCCTTATATTGTGTGGAATTTGAACATGCCTCTTGTATGAGGTCACCTTAGACCATTTTCTATTGCTTTGATTTTGAGTGCCCTTGTGTGTGTGCTTGATTGATTGTTGAGCTTATATTTTTATTCTCTAGATGTTTCCATGATATACATCATGCATCTCAATATTTTATGTGATCATATACTACATGATTTGATGTTACTCCTATATACTACATGATCCATACATAAATTATATAGTTATCTTATCTTTTTGAGTTAAGGTAACTACTAGATTTTACTTCCCCTCACCTAAGAAGGGGGAATATTAGTGGGGGAATGTCATAGAGGCATGGATTACACACTTTCATAGTTTCAAATTGTATTGGGACACATAAAAAATGAATGACCTCCACACTATTTTAGTGTTCATCATCTTTAGATTACAATGCGAGAATGTTATGGAAACATGTTCTCCACATTTGACATTAATTATGAAATTATCTAAATTATAGTGGGTGAATGTTATTTATTGGTCTCAATTTGTGACCTATAATATAAATAGATATTTGATTAACTATTATGGTGAGTAAAAAGGGATATAACATCACATAGGACATAAGGTCCCCTCATTTTTAGGATTCGGCTAGTTGAATCTAAGGGCCAATAACTTTCCAATTTTTTCATTGGGCGAATACTAGGAGTAAACCACCAAAATTCTAATCCACTCCATATTGCTTAAGGATTAATACTAATTTTCACTCAAGTCCTTTTACCTTCTCATTCACATGGGTATAATATTATAATATAGTGGGTAGATTCCAAATTATATTATTATTGCATTGTTGTGAAGGTTACACTTTTAAAATATCTCAGTCATAATATTCTAGTATTCATCTCTCTCACCAATTATTATTATGAATCTATTTATTCTGCTCTTAATTTTGTGATATATAATTCTATTTTTGTGAATTATCTAAATAATTTCATTACAAGTGGTATTAGATATATGATTTGGGTAAGTTTCTACGATGTGGTTTTTTTTTCATGTTTGGCATCCTAAGCACTAGAAGGCTAAAAAACATAACTTATGATCCAAGAGGAACTAAATTTTATCATCACCATATTTTTTTTCATAAGGTTTTTTTACAAAAAATAAAAAACATTTTTTTGAGTAAAAAGAATATTTCAAAAAAATTATACCTTGTGGAAATTAGCAATCATTAGATTCATCTTTATGAGATCGTCACAATAGTATATTCCAACGATACACTTTTATGGGTTGAAAATTTTCACCCATGTGCACATTAACCATCATTAAAATCATCTTGGTGAGGTGATCATAATGATATCATCTACCAATACCTTTTTTTGAGTCATGACCCTCCTAAGGTTTGTGCATGGTATGAGGTTGGCAAAATTTTTAACTCATCAATTGTAAATTATGTAACAACCCCATTTAGTTTTACCAGAATATACTAAGTTTTTTAAAATTAATTTCACATACTCATCATATAAAT
This sequence comes from Torreya grandis, assembly GCA_037957365.1. Taxonomy (NCBI): domain Eukaryota; kingdom Viridiplantae; phylum Streptophyta; class Pinopsida; order Cupressales; family Taxaceae; genus Torreya; species Torreya grandis. Next base: position 327,255 of record JARHVA010008815.1, read on the forward strand.
TTCACCATGAGAAATCTAATTAGTGATCTTTAACTAAATGTATTCATTTATTTAACCATAAGGTTTATAGTTAATCCACTTAGCTAAGGATAACCATGAATAGATATAACAATCATGAATAATGCTAAATAAACAATAAATGTTGCATCTAAATCATTAATGAAATATTAAAAATTCAACCACATATGATACAATATTATAACCACTATTGTAAAATTATACTGAATAAATATTATACTTTTTATAAAAAACTTATAACTCAAGTAATAATACATGATACAATGTTACACAAAGCATGAGTGTCCACGACTAAGTATCAATTTGTAATCTCAGGTGTAGTCTCTAGTGTAGTACTCTAGTTGAGAGGGAGAGAATCATCTGAGATATTTTCCACACCAACCATAGACCATATATCAACCACACTATCTCCTAACAAGGAAATTTCCCTCACTTCATGGATGGGTAGATAATGATGGTGTGGGAATCTAGAGTGATAAACTAGAACCTGTGTTTTAGATATCTTATACATAATGTGTACCATAAAGAAATTTGTTCTAACATGATATCTCACAATTATGAAAACTATATCAGCATATGAAATGACAATGTTTAATTACAACATTACTTTGGCCAAAGGTTTCAATAATTAATGATCTCTAGGATCAATCAATTTTATACACACCACTCAATCAGATTACTCTTCATCTTGAATTGATGTTGTTAATTAAGGAAGTGAAATCCATCCACTACTTATTTAGAGTCATGAATACGATATTTGGTTAAAATATAAAATAATATAAAAACTAATACATTCATTCAAAAAGTTCCCTTTAGTTGATAAAAATATGCTAAGTATAGAAATATTAAATACACATATTTAGTCCATCAAATGTAATGTATTGAATCCAATATCATCTTTTATTATGAAATAATAAATAGAATAAAAAATAGTCTTTAATATAACATACCATTTGGGTAAAGATTTATCTATATTTCTAGTTACCTTAATCACAAACTTATAATGCTATTTCATCCTCAAAACAAACATTATAACACAATCTTATTTAGTTGTTTATCTTCCAGAGATATCATAAAATCCATTAAAAACATCTTAATATGTTTTATATTTAAAATCCTTAAATACCTTATTTTAATGCTTTTATACAACCTTATAAAATATACAAGCACCCATTTTCAAATTATTATGGAAATTAATGTTTTCAAGCATAACACAACTATGAACACACACAGACACATAGAGATATATATGCATACACACACACACACACACACACACACACACACACACACACACACACACACACACACACACACATCCATAAAACTATGTTAAATCATTACTAACAAATTTTAATTGAAAACCCTGACCTTTCAATCACTTGTATCTATATATACAAATAAGTATATATATGTAGATATTATTTATCAAGATTTTAACATAAATATATAAATTTATATATGTATGTGTATAAATATATAAAAATACACAGTCCATATGTTTTTAAAAAAGCACATAATGAATATATATAATTACATAGTCAATATGTGATAAAAATACAAAATATATTTATACAATTACAGAGTCAATGTGTTAAAAATATAAAACATATTTCACCCAAAATTACAATTAGGTATAAGATAGTCGACCCCATGTAATCCCATGTATTTTTTTTAACTAAGTTGAGCACTAAGATTATGTATTTATACTAGTTCAACAACCAAACCTGAATCATAACACTCTATCCAAAATGCCTCAAAATGTAATAATCAATCAATGCATTAGCAAAAATTTATGAAATGAAAAAGGAACTAGGATAGATATTTATTAGAGGTATTTTTAAACATGAAGAACCTTACATCCCTACCCATTTTTCATTTGGGTTATGAGGTTGGATGTAGTATTATGTGGATGACTAAGCCATCCATAGGGCACTACATACAACCCATGTTAAATTTTCCATTATAATTTCAAAATAAACAAAAAAATCCAATAACCCATTTCAATTCCAATATCCAAAAACATAATACAAGAATTTAAGTACAAAATTGACCTGTAATAAATGCTTATAATGCCAAGAAATTTGAATCTCCTCTTCTTTATCCTGAATACCTTTTATTTTTCTCTTTTTGTCTAATACTCCCAATATACATGCCTCCCAATACTTATTCTTATATATTTTATTCATTTCCATCACCTTATTATACATTAATTTCTCCTTTCTTCTCAATAAACAAAGCCCATTAAAAATATACATCTCAACATAGATCAACATAACCCCCACTAAGCTATAGTTTATTACCATTTCTCATGCAGTCCACAACTAACTCGCATCATCACTTTGATAATAATGATAGTTAACTAAATTCAATGAGTGATTAAAAATTTTAATCATCTCAAAACTTCTTAATGATTCAATAAATAATCATTATATATCTTTTATAAAATATGCATACCTTTGGACCTAAGAAAATCTAGCATCAACTTCACTTAGTCTACACAAACTGACTAAATGACAAGTAATAATCCCTAATATATTTTTCCATGCAATGTAAACTATTGAATATTCAATTAACATAGTGACTATATAGCATGGTTAAAGCATATATGACTATTTTAATTATTACCAAGTCATTCAAACTCAAACTTATAAGTTAACCCTCTAGGTTTAAGTAGTAACCATAAACTTTATCAAATAATTCAACAAACACAATAATGTTTATAAAACTATTTCACAATGATATTATTATATAACACCTTGCATTACATTATTACTTAACAAAAAGCTTATAATTCATTGTCTTTTACAAGTTTATATTACTATTAAAATCTATAATAGTAATCTTATAAATGTAAATAGTCAATTATAAACTGACTCAGCTAAGTAATAACATACATTGATTATTTCTAACAAAGAATCCAAACAATCATTTTGAAATGAATATTTAACTATGTACAATAATATAGTAAATAACATTAAACTAGTTAGGAATAGATTTATAAAATTAACTAACTAATAACATCAACATCAATTAGTTTAGTGAAATCACACAATCACATAGAATGATTTAATAACACAATATCACAATATACATTCATAAAAAAACAAAGCATACCACAACTATCTAAATAAAATAATCAATCATAAAATATGATAAACTATTATGTTGTGTGTATGGGTTTCTAGTTTTGCTTTTTGTTATCCCGCAACATGTCCATCTACACCACCCTCTCCAATGATGTTCTCCCTTCGTCACACTCTGAGAGATGGATTTGTCATGCATCCATCTCATAAAAATGAATTTAGTTATCTCTAAACATAATTATATCCATAAAATAATTTTATATAATTAACAAACATGATCATTATGTACAGAGTATAAAAGTATAGCTATCTCATAGCAAACCAATCATCTAAATTAAATAACATACAACTATCCCATAATTAACATATGACATAAATCTTAATCAAACTATATTTAATCAACTAAAAAATATAATAATCCATGGATCAAATAGGTTATTCATCTTAGAGAGAAATTAGGATATGACATCTTTCCCCCCAAAAGCTAGTCATTGTCCTAATGACATTAATTCAAACACAAGTTTTAAATTTAAAACATTATTTAACAAAAAAACTATAATATGCAACAACAAATCAAGAAAACAAGTGTGAAAATATATTTTAAAATTCATCATAGTCCTCCCAAGTGGCACTATCTTCATAATACTTGTTTAACTAGACCTTATAATGTGACACTTCTCTATTACACAAATTTAGTTTGTGAGTGTTAATTATTCTGATTACTTCTCCCATAACCACCCAAGGATATTGAACCTAAAAATCATTTAAATCCAACACATGTGAAGGATAAGACACATGGAAGACATTATGTAAAAAATCTAGAACTGGTGGAATTGTAAGCTTATATGTTATAGGATTGACCACTTCCAAATAGTTTTTGACTATAATCAAGATTTTATAGGGCTTAATCCATGGAAACACCTTATCTCCTACTAAAAAATGCCTAGTTATTTTCTTCATATCAACATAACATTTTTTTCTATCATTATCATCGACCAACCTCTACATGATTGTCCTAACTTGCTCTTCCATTTCTAAAAGCATTTCAAGTGTAAAGGCTACCCTGTCTTCTAACATGTCCTAATTGATTGGTGTTTTACACCTTCTTCCACATAATGCCTTAAATGGAACCATCTTAAATGCCACTTAATATGAGTTATTTTAAGAAAAATCAACCAATGGAAGCCACTCTTACCACTTATATTGCTAATCCATGCAATACATGTGAAGGAGATTTTCTAAAGCCTAGTTAACTCATTATGTTTATCCATCAATTTATGGGTGATAAGCAGTGTTGATATTTAACTAAATACCTAGAGATGAATTCAAAGTCAATCAAAACCTAAAATTCATCCATGAATCTCAATCTAAAATGATCTTCCTTAGAAAACCATGTAATTAATACGATTCTTCTTACAAGCATAGGTGTATCATCTATCAAGTTGCCCTGTATGAAGTGGGCTACCTTGGTTAGTGTTGATGCAGTGGATTACACTCGGGGTAGGAGGCTGAGCTCCTACCTTCCACACATCAAAATGGAAACTCCCCTCTCACCTATGGGACTGGAAAAGCTGGAGGGGAGAGTCTCTAGGTAAGGGCTAACTCCCTTTGATGCATCTGAGTTGTTCCAATAAGTGTTAATACAGGTATATAGATATATAATGGGGGGTGAAAAGGGAGAAGGATTACAAGAAAACAAAGCTACTCTAAAAGAGGTGATGCACCAAATGTTTTGACCTACTCACTCTTACACTTAAAGCCAAAAAAACACATACATACACTTCAAATTGGCATAAGGACCAAGTTGTAGGAAGCTTAACAAGGAGGCTTGAATGGAAAACACAAAAAATAGAGACTTGCCATAGGTGTTGTGGAAGGGACACACTATATAGTATATTATTTCTATCTCTGCACTTCTAGGTACATCTCTTCTTATCACCTATAGGAATGGCACCTTATAAACACCAAATGTGTTGATGTTAAACTTGTGGAAGCATTAAGAAGCAATGACTAAACACTAAACTAACACTCAGACACACACAGAGATATCTAACCAGAATAGAGGTAAAAATGCATTTATTGATTTCAGGTGAAAATTTACTAGGGCTTCGCCTTACAAATGTGAAAGATCATTTTGAAAATGACAAGTCTAAAATATATAGAGGAAGGAAGGAGGCCTTTTGACACCCTTTTAACAAATGACCCATGTGCGCTCTGATCATTGGGAAGAGCAAGCTGCTTAAACATCAATGAGAAATTATGAGCCATGTTGTTTGTCTACTTACAAGACTGCTCCTTCAAGGAAATTACATAGTTTTTCTACTCATTAATGCAAAATGAATAAAAATAGGTCACACCATTAGCCATTTGTACCTCTTAATGATCAATTCACAGACACTGTATCACCTACTGGAGTAATTTCTTGAATCAGTGCCTCCCTTCACCACTTGGACTATCTACTTGTTCTTACACTTGGAACTTTTCTCTCTTTATTCTCTGGGCTCTTTGTCTTCTTCCTACTTTGTCTTCTTCTGGCTCCTTCGGCCCTCAGGGCTATCTTCTAGCGGGTCACTGCATTCCTTGGGCTCTTTTCTGGTTGGTGCTTAGGTAATTTAAAAGTAAACAACTATTTCACCATCTTAAATTTGGCATCTGTGCACCTATCATCATTTGAAAAATAGAAGCTAATCCATCTTCTTAAAATTGATGGCTTCCAAGACATCATCATCCTTAGAGAATTCCTTCAGGCTTTTTCTACAGGATTTTTTCTTGCAAACAAAAAGTCCATGAGAATTGGCCGCTTTGACTTCCTCAGGTCCTTTCTTCATGCTGGCAGCCTTCCTCTGAATTCTTTCAAAAAATTTGTCTGAAGGAATTAATTTAGACAAAATGTCTAAAAGAATTCATTTCAATGCTAAGTCTGAAAAAATTTTACCTTTGTTGCTTTTTTCCTTTGAAGTGCTTCCTACCCTCGACAAGGGCTCTTGAACCTAAAACTACCTTGCACAAGGGCACCTGCCCTTTAGTTTTAGGATGCTACCTTGAACCAAGCCATTGAACCAACTAATTAAACCAAAAATGGTTCAATGGTGTAACGGTTCAACACTGTGCACCAATCCTTTGTTGAACCAAGCCTTCAAACCTGCCACTTGAACCAAATGTTAAACTTGCTGATTAAACTAAGGTGTTGAACTGACGGATTAAACCAAAAATGGTTTAGCATTTCAACACTGCGTGCCAATCCTTTGTTACACCAAGCCTTTGAACCATTTTCTTGAACCAAAGTGTTGAGCCAATCTATTAAATTAGTTCAAAGGTATAAACAATTATTGAACCAAGGCACTGAACTGTTTGATTGAACCTACCGATGAACTTGCCGATGAACAAACTGAGTGAACTGAATGATTGAACCAAGTGATGAACCAAGGCTGATAAACTTGAGCTTTAAACCAAAATGTTGAACTCTGCCATTGAACCAAAGCATTGAACTTTGCCGAAGTGTTGAACCAACTGAGTTAACCAAGCCTTTGAACCAAGTCGATGAACTTAAGTGTTTAACCAAGGCATTGAATGGGTTCAAAGGTTCAAAAATTCTAACCTTCCTTATGAATTTTTAGACAAGATTCTGAAGAAGTTTTATAAAACCTTGCACTCTCTGAACTGGTTCTTCATCTGCCAAAAGAATACACCTATAGAGTTCGTAAAAAATCTCACTACTGAGTCCATAGAAACCCAAGCCCTATAGAGTCCATAGAAATAGACCTACAGAGTCCATAAAAACCCAAGCCCTATAGAGTCCATAAAAATAGACCTGTAGAGTCTATAGAAATCAAGCCCTACAGAGTTCATAGAAATAGACCTACAGAGTCTGTAGAAATAGACTTGTAGAGTCCGTAGAAAATTCTTAGACTTGTGCAAAATAAAAAAATGAATTGGCCTAAAATAGCATAAGAATAAGGGGACCAATTTTTGGCCTGTTAGACCAAAAAATGGTCAATAAATTGGTGACTCCTAGGGGAAGCATGTCTACTATGCTTAGAAATGAGTTGCCTCAAAATCCATTAGGCACGGGGTCAGATTATAACTTAAAGATCAGCAATAGCTCTGATAAATTCTAGAACCAATCACAAAGATTTACCTTAAAAGGAAATGAAAACACACACAAAGCTAAGAAAACTACTAACATGTGTAGAAATCACTTAGGGAAAATAGGAGAAAAGTGAGGGAAAAATATACATGATGGAGAAGGGGCTCAGTGGTAATGCTTAAGATGTATCCCATTAATTGGGATATAAAATTCTTCACCATCCAACATGGAGAGTTGGAATGCATTATGCTACTTGCACTGAGTGATTACGTATGGGCCACTCCATGGGGCATCAAACTTTGCATGATTTCTAGGCTTAGCTCGGTTTTCATCCCATTTCAAGACAATGTCTCCTTTAGAGAAACCTTTTGATGAAGATTTCTTGTCGAAGTGTCTCTTCACTTGCTATTAGTGGCTAGTCATAGAAGCCATAGCCTGGTCCCTTATCTCTTGGAGTTCCATCAGCTCACATAACCTAACCTCCATGTTATTTCCTTCTTCTAATTATAGTTGGCAAGTGAGATCCAAGGCTGGTAACTCAAGTGAAATGGGGAGCCTACCTTCCCTTCCAAAGATGAGCATGTATGGCGAGTTGCTAATTTCCCTCTTCAGGGTGACCCTATCTACCCACAGGGATGTTTTTAACTTGGCATGCCAAGTCCTCTAATTTTCCTCCATGGTTCACTTGATGATCCTGATCAGGTTCTTATTTGTAGACTCAGCCATTCCATTCCCCTGTGGGTAGTAATTGGATGATGTGCTGAGACATATACCATATCCTAGTGCCCATTCACTTATTTTGGTTCCCAAAAAAGTGAATGCATTATCTGAGATTATGGTTGCTATAACCCCAAACCTTACCACTAGGTCCTCATAAAAATCTAGGACCACACTTTCATTTGCCTCCTTCAGAGCAACAACCTCTACCCATCTTGTGAAATAATCCATGGTAGTCAAGACCCACTTGTGTCCAACACTGGAGGGAGGATTAATCATCCCTATGAAGTCCAAGCCCCATTACATGAATGGCTAATCTGCCTAAATAGGCTACAAAGGAATGACAACCAACCTTTGCTTCCCATCAAAAAGTGTGCACTTTTGGCACTTTTGTACCCAGGCATGGGTGTCCCTAAAAAGAGTAGGCCAAAAATAACCAGCTCCCATTATTCTTGTTGCAATAGCCCTAGAAGCAAAATGACCACTATTTGGTTCATCATGGAAATTAGATAGCACCCTATCAGCTTGACTTGATTCCAATCATCTTAAAAAGACTCCTGAGAGATCTCTCCTAAATAGCACTCCATCAATCAGGGCATAAGGGAGACACTAGAGTCTAAAATACCTTCTCTTGGTCCTATCAAATGAGTGTGGGCACTCACCAGTGAGAAGGAAATCCCTCACATCTGATGTCCAATCCTTCATGATAGCTAGTTATTCTATTGTATCTGCATTGAGGATTAGCAAACTATCCTCTTTTTCTTGCTTAAAGTCTACAGTGAGGTGTTCACACAAGCCTCTCCCTCTTACCAGTTTGGTGATCTTGATATCTACATCATATTCCATCACCTTAGTGATCCACCCTACTCTCTTCTCATTTAGGTCTTGGTTGACCAAGAAATCTTTGATGTTGGGATGTGGAACCATGAGGTGGATTTTTCTATTGGATAGCATGTGTCTAAATTTCTTCAGACTCCGTATGACTGCCAAGACTTGCTTTTCCACTTATATGTATCTAACTTCAAAACCTTCTAGGCCTTGTCTAAAAAATGCAATTGGATATTCAAGGTTATCATCACTTACTTGGGTAAGCATGGTAGAGATTACCTCTTCATTGCCAAAGGTGTAGAGGTTGAAATCTTTGGTGAAGTCAAGGCTGATCAAAGTAGGAGCCCGGGCTATGGCCTGCTTGATTTCTTCAAAATTGTATTTTCTCTGTACTGTCCATGTGAACTCCTCACCCTTCCTCAGCATAGAGGTTAATGGCTTGGCCATCTCCACAAAATTTATCTTACCGAAGAAGCTTTGCAAGCCTTTCTTGTGCTTAGGTAAGGACAGCTCTAGGATGGAGTGAACTCTCTCTGGATCAATAGCTAACCCCTCCAAAGAAACAATGTGACCAAGGAGCTTCTCCTCATGGATAGAGAACATGCATTTCTTAGGATTGAGAGAGATACCAAACTCTCTACACCTCTCAAAGATTTGCCTTAGGTCTTTCATGTGTTGTCTCGCTTCCTTGGATAAAACTATGACATCATCAAGATATACCAGCACAATCTTATTTATCAGGCTTTGAAAGGCCATGTCCATAGCTCATTAAAAGGTGGCACTAGTGTTAGATAGTCTAAAAGGCATTTTCCTATAATCAAACATTCCCCACTTGGTTGTGAAGGCTGTCTTGTGTTGGTCATAGTCTTGCACCAAAATCTGGTTGTATCCTAAATACCCATCTAGGAGGGAGAAATGCTCACTGCCTGTCACCATCTAAAGGATCTACTCCATGCTTGGGAGAGGATAATGGTCTTTCAAAGAGACTCTATTGAGGTCTCTAAAATCAATGCACAGTCTGATCTCCCAATTCTTTTTCTGAATAAGAATAAGATTGGCCAGTCAAGAAGAGTGTTTGATTGGAAATATTATCTTGGACTCAATCAACTTGGTGAGTTCCTTCCACATGAGAGGTTCAATCATTAGGTTAACAAGCCTCTGCCTCTACCTAATTGGCTTGGTGCCTTCTTCTAGCTCAATGGTATGCTAGGCCAAGCTTGGGTCAAAACCCTTCAAATCACTATACTCCCAAGCGAAGATATCGGCAAATTCTTGGCACAACAAGATGAAACCTACCTTTCCTAGTCTGTGCACACTTTTCCAAGTGCAAGTAGATTATCCTTGAACATTTCCACCTTTTCATGGTGCTCCTCCTTTGTTGTGATGCACACCTTGTCACTTCTCAATTGGTCATCTCCATTGAAGATACTCTCTAGAGTGACCAAACCTTTAGGGAACTTATTGTTCTTTAGCTAAACAATTTGGCTACCATATTGTTGTTGTAGCTTTGCCTAGTTTTTTGTAGTGAATTCTACTTCTTATAGGAAGAGTGTTATTTGCTAATCACTATTGAAAACCTGCCAGTTGGTGATGTTTTTAGGTATATAGGGCTAGATCACTACTTTCAAGTGACGTGAGTTGTGGTCTTAGCATATTTCCTAAGGAATATCAAACTAGGCACCAACTGCTACCAGCCTATCTACTTGCTTGTTCCATTCTCTAAGAATGGAAGAAATATTAAAAGTGAAGAAATTTTCCAATAAGTCCTATACCCTATATTTTTAGGACTTCAGTAGAGAATTCTTTGTCAAATTTTGGCCTCTTACCTGGTTTACAATTAGCTCACTGTCACCGAACACTTGCAGCTCTTTGATTCCTCTTTTCCTCACCCACTCCAAATTGTGGATGAGGGATTCATATTCTAAAATATTTCATGTGTAGGAAAATTGGAATTGGAAGGCTAAAAAATACCTCTCTTTTGAAGGAGAGACTAACACCACTCCACCACCAGCTCCTAACTTACTCTTTGAACCGTCAAAGAATAGCTACCATAGACCTGAGCCTTCTTGGATAGCTTTCATTAGATTTGGTATGAAAGTACCCTCTTCATGCATGTAATAAACTCCAAGGCTTGCCTCCTCTATGAATTTGTAAGGATCGTGCTCGAAGTTGTAACTTCCCCATTCATCTAAGAGCAGGTCTGCAACTCCTTCAAGGGTAGAGGATGGAGATTGGTCTACTTGGAACTCTTCCTATTCAATGATGGCATAGTTAACATTTACTACCTTGAGTGAGTAAGGTTCCAGATGATATTTATGGAGTGGTTTAGACTCAATCTTGACTTTAGTTCCATACTTGGTTCTAAAAACCAAATAAGACCAATTTGTTGCTAAGTAGCCACCTATCTTGGATGTAAAATCCCTAGATAAGCAGATGGAAAAGTAAGGAGGGACATCCACCACTACCACATCATGAGGAATTGAGAAAGTTAGGCAAGTGTGAAATGTCAAGCTCAAACCTCTTACCATCCCAATTGTCTTTGCTAGAGTTCCATCTAGCTACATGACTCCCTTGGTCATTTCTTCGTATTTCAAGCCCAACTTGTCAGCTATGCATTTGGGCATCACCGAGGTGCTTTCTCTACTATCAATGATGCAATTGTGCACCAAGAAGTATCTTATGACCAAGGAAACATAAAAGGGAGGAACCTTTTCTTCTTTTAGATCTTGACTTGAGGTGGAAGGCTATCCATTCATCATCAAAACATTATCAGCTTTTGTTGGGATAGCTTGCTCATCTAGCTGATGTAATTCCTTTTGCAGTATGTCCTTTTGCCCTGGTATTGACAGTGAATCCCACAAGGAGATGTTCATGTGAAACTTCTTCATCTAGTTAACCACATTGACCCGAAGGTTGCCTTCCTTCAAAATTTCTTTGGAATTATTTATAGCCTGAGGTGTAGGTTGAGGAGTTGAAGGTACAACTAACGATCTAAAACTTGGGACTTTTTGGTTTACATGTGATGAAGAAGGTGTTGTTAATGTTTGGGCAGGAGCTTGAATTTCTTCCATTACTCTCCTTTTGAATCTTGTGTTGGCTGCAACAAAATCAGCGTGATTGTCTGCAGCACCCACATAATTGACTGAATAGAATTCTCCTTCTAGATGATTCATGAGGGTAGAATTAGGGTGGGCCTGACTGCTACTCATGCTAGGTTGCATTAGAGCCTCAAAGACTTGGGGATGGGTATCTACTTGGTTGTCTTTTACATTTGGGTAATAACCCATCATTTCATTTGTATAAATAGCCTGCTCCTGACCATACCCCATAGTTGAACAACTTGGTTGTTCCTACACCAAATTATTTTGAATGGGCACCATGACCTTAGATGATGAAGGGCCACCTGGGTTGTATCCTTGAAAGGGTCTTGTCTAAGTAAGCTAACCCTATCCTTGATTGTAATTTTGGAAAGGGGGTCTAGGAGCTTGGCCATACTACTGGTATCCTTGGTTTGGTCAGTTTCTTTGAGCTTGCTACCTTTTGAGAGCCACAAGTTCATTTGACATACTTTGCAATAGAATATTAACTTCATGAAGCTCATTGGATGGAGTAGCAGCTAGTTTCTCTATGCTAGGTAGAGGAGCTAATGTGGGAGTAGTGGTTTGAATTAGAGGTAAAATTTTGGGGAAAAGTGGCATATGGGGTCTAGGAGCTATCTTCCCAACCTGCACTAAGCAATTTTTAGCTACTATGGTTATGTCATAGGTAGTAGGCAGCACATGTTCTCCCATGGATTATATCATAACAGTGATATCACTATTCAATGTTCTTAAGTAATACAAGAAAGCATAGCTAGGAGTAGGTTTTACCAGAATGGGGATTTTATCCCATATCTTCTAAAATTGAGCATTGAAATCCTGCATGTATTCATGTGGGGCTCTTTTCATGGTAGCTAGCTGCTCAACAAGTGAGAGGTGGTCACTCTTTTCTCCAAAATATTCCATCAAGTGAGTGCCTAATTCATTCCAAGAATTGATTGAATTTATAGTCAGAGTCCCATACCAATCAAGAGCTTTGCCCTTGAGACACAATGCCAGCAATCTGATTGCAATATTTTCCTCAGTGACATTATGAATATTGCATAGGTTAGAAATATTTCTAATGTGTTTGATGACTATGATGGGCCCCTCTCCATCAAAATAAGGCACACTTTTGAGGGTTTCTCCTAGAATTGGGTCAAAATGTTGGAGATTCAATGGACTTTGACCACGAAAAGTCATAAAGGGAAGTGCCATAGTTATGATGGGATGTAACTATGGCCTTACTATGTATGTGTTCTTTAAAGCAATTTTGGGAAGGTGATTTGCTAAATAAGGATGGGTCCTCTCAAACCTCAATATTTTTGTTGAGTTCAAAGGCAACTCAATGAAGTTTAAAGGAACACCCTTAAAAGCAGACCATGTGGTGACTTTAGGCATAAGAAGTCAGGCTGGTCTTTGATTAAAAAATGAAGTTATTACTAGTGGAGTCACTAGATGCTAAAAAAGGTTGATTTAATGTAATAGGACCAGCATCAATCTTGAAACTTTACTGAGTGTAAAAATTGAGTCCCACTAGGTGTGCCAAAAACTGTTGACACAGTGGATTGCACCTAGGGTAGGAGGTTGAGCTCTTGCCTTACACACATCAAAATGGAAACTCCCCTCTCACCTATGGGATTGGTGAAGCTAGAGGGGAGAGTCTCTAGGTAAGGTCTAGATCCCTTTGATGCATCTGAGTTGTTCCAATAAGTTCTAATATAGGTATATAGATATATAATGGGGGGTGAAAAGGGAGAAGGATTATAGGAAAACAAAGCTACTCTAAAAGAGGTGATGCACCAAATGATTCGACCTACTCACTCTCACACTTGAATCTAGACAAACACATACATACACTTCAAACTAGTAGAAGGACCAGGCTATAAGAAGCTTAACAGTGAGGCTTGAATGGAAAACACAGAAAATAGAGACTCACCATAGGTGCTATAGAAGGGACACACTATATAGTAGATTATTTCTATCTTTGTGCTTCTAGGTACAACTCTTCTTGTCACCTATAGTAATGGCACCTTATAGACACCAGGTGTATTGATGTTAAACATGTGGAAGCATTAAGAAGTAATGACTAAACATAAAACTAACACTCAGACACACATAGAGATATCTAACCAGAATAGAGGTAAAAATGTGTTTATTGATTTCAAGTGAAAATTTACCAAGGCTTCACCTTACAAACATGAAATATCCTTTTCCAAATGACAAGTCTACAATATATAGAGGAAAGAAGGAGGCCTTTTGGTGACCTTTTTACAAATGAACCATGTGCACTTTGATCATTGGGAAGAGCAAGCCGCTTAAACATCAATCAAAAATTATGAGCCACACCATTTGTCAGCTTGTAAGACCACTCCTTCAAGGTGATTACATGGATTGTATACTCATTAATGGAAAATGAATAAAAATGGGTTACATCATTAGCTATTTGCACCTCCTAATGATTAATTCGTAGACACTATATCACTTGCTGGAGTAACTTCTTGAATCGGTGCCTCCCTTTGCCACTTGGACTATCTGCCTATTCCTACACTTGGCACTTTTCTCTCTTTATTCTCTTGGCTCTTTGTCTTCTTCTTGCTTTGTCTTCTTCTGGTTCCTTCAGCCCTTGAGGCTATCTTCTGTAAGGTTGTTGCATTCCTTGGGCTCTTTTCTAGTTGGCACTTAGGCAATTTAAAAGCAAATGGCTATTTCACCATCTTAAATTTGATGTCTATGCACCCGTCATCATTTGAAAAATAGCAGCTAATCCATCTTCTTAAAATTGATGGCTTTTGGGATGTCACCGTCCTTGGCAAATTCCTTCAGGCCTTTTCTGTGGGATTTTTTCTCGCAGACAAAAAGTCCATGAGAATTGGCCGCTTTGACTTCCCCTGGTCCTTTCTTCATGCTAGCAACCTTCCTCTGAATTCTTTTAGACTTTTTATCTGAAGGAATTCCTTCAGACAAAATGTCTGAAAGAATTCATTTCAATGCTAAGTTTGAAAAAATCTTACCTTTGTGGCTCTTTTCCTTTGAAGTGTTTCCTGCCCTTCACAAGGGCTCTTAAACCTAGAAATTCCCTCCATAAGGGCACCTACCCTTCAGTTTTAGGATGCTCCCTTGAACCAAGCCGTTGAACCGATCGATTGAACCAAAAATGGTTTAACAGTTTAATGATTCAACACTATGCACCAATCCTTTGTTGAACTAAGCCTTCAAACCTACTGCTTGAACCAAATGTTTAACTTTCCAATTGAACCAAGGCATTAAACTAACGGATTAAACCAAAAATGGTTCAACAGTTCAACGGTTCAACATTGTGTGCCAATCCTTTGTTGCACCAAGACTTTTAACCATTTGCTTGAACCAATCCATTGAACCATTTCAATGGTTCAAACAATTTTTGAACCAAGGCATCAAACCATTTGATTGAATCTACCGATGAACTTGTCAATGAACTGACTGAGTGAACTGAATGATTGAACCATCTGATGAACCAAGCGATGAACCAAAGCTGATGAACTTGAGCTTTGAACCAGAATGTTGAACTCTACCATTGAACTAAAGTGTTGAACTTTGTTGAAGCATTGAACCAATTAAGTGAACCAAGCCTTTGAACTGAGTCAATGAGCTTAAGTGTTGAACCAAGGCATTGAACTAGTTCAAAGGTTTAAAAAATGTTGACCTTCCTTGTGAATTTCTAGACAAGAGTATGAATAAGTTTTATAAAACCTTACACTCTCTAAACTATTTCTTCATCTACCAAAAGAATAAACCTGTAGAGTTCATAGAAAATCTCACTACTGAGTCTGTAGAAACCCAAGCCTTATAGAGTCCATAGAAATAGACCAGCAGAGTCCGTAGAAACCCAAGCCCTACAGAGTCTATAGAAATAGACCTGTAGAGTCTGTAGAAAATCAAGCCCTATAGAGTCCATAGAAATAGACCTACATAGTCCATATAAAATTCTTGGACTTGTGCAAAATTAAAAAATGAATTGGCCTAAAATAGCAGAGGAAGAAGGGGACCGATTTTTGGCCTGTTAGACCAAAAAATGGTCAATAGTTAGTTTTTCAATTACAACCAAGATCATATCATGTTGGTTATATGATAATGGTTTTTCTTGGATGAATTCCATACTAATAACCTACCACTTTAATTCTAGTATATCATGTAGATATATCAATCTAGTTAGATGCACATACTCAACTTTTGCATGCTAGCATTCTAGATAATGGGACACAAAATTTGCTACATCTCTATTGATTTCTTTCTTGAAATAGAGTGGTATAAAATCAACCATGATATTGGTTACTCTTGGATGTCTTGAATATGGGGAATTTTTCAATTAGTTTATCACTTTGATCTTTAGATTCTCTCTATTAGGTACATATAACTAACCATTGTATAACAAAATACCATCACTCTCTATCTTGAATCCCTTATATCTAGGATTTTGAGCATTCTCAGTCAATGCTTTCTTAACTAGATCATATAATTCATCTACTGGTGATAATTTTATTACCTAATATCAAAAATTGCTCTTGATAGTAGCCACAACTACTATGTACCTCATATAGATTAGAGCATTAGTTACTCTATTCTCCTTACCCGTGATATAATTAATATCAAAATCATAATTAGATAATAACTCTAACCATCATATTTGATGATCATTCAATGTTTTTTGGGTGAGTATGTAATTGAGTCCTAATTTATCTATATTGAGATCAAATGGTTTCCCCAACAAATAATGCCTCTGAACTTGCAAATCATGCACAATTATCACAATTTCTAGGTCATGTGGGGCATAATTCATCTCATATGGCTTTAATTTCTTGTAATCATAGGCTACCATTGATCCATCATATATAATAACTCCTCCAAGTACATCCCTATATGCATCAGTGATCACTAAGAATTTACCATTAGGATTATGAACTCTTAGCAATGATGTTGAATTAAGCCTCATTTTTAGTTCCTAAAAGGATACCTCACCCTTTTCTCAGAAGATGAAACTTTAATTCTATTATTTAAAAGAGGTAATTGGATTATCTATCTTAGATAAATTCATAATGAATTTCTTTGTAATAGCCTACTAATCTCATGAAACTCTTTACCTCATGCACATTTTTTAGTTCTATCCTCTCCATTATGGATCTTTTCTTTTTTAGATCTAATGAAATACCATATACAAAGATAATATGTCCCAAATACTTCACTTTATTTTGGAAAAAAATCTCACTTAGACAAATTTCCATACAACCTAAACCTATGCTTTTGTAAATGCTAAAAAATTAGTTTCGGATGCTACAGGTGATCTTCTTCATCCTTGGAATAAATGAGGATGTCATCAATAATTATAAAAAAAAAATGATCCATGTATTATTTGAAGACACTTTTCATAATATTCATAAAATTTTTTAGACCATTTGTCAATCCAAATGCTAACACTTTGAACTCATAATGCCCATATCAAGTTTTGAATTTTTTTTTGGATATCCTCTTCACATATTCTTAACTGATGATACCCTTCTCTAAGATAAATATTAAAAAATAGTGTATTACCTCATATTTTATCAAAGAGATTATCAATGCATGACAATGGATATTTGTTCTTAATCATTTCTTTATTCAACATCTTATAATATATACACATGCAAAGAGTACCATCCTTCTTCTTGATGAAGACAACTGGTACACCCCATGGTGACACACTTGGTCAAATCACCTCTTTCAATAATAACTCTTGAATTTATGCCTTTAACTCCACCAATTCAATGATTATCATTTTGTATAGTACATTAGACTATAGTTCTAATCTAGGTATGATATCAGTCAATAAATCAAACTCATGATTGAGTGGTAATATTGGTAATTCTTGTGGAAACATGTAATGTAAGTTTATTAGAAAAGGATAATATTTAGTGGATTTTTCCTTAGATTCCTCCATCTCATCTATTTTAATGATAAATTATTGACATCCCTTCCTTTGTGCTTTCTTTAGTTGAATTATAGAAATCTACCTTAGCTTTCACTCCCTTTTCTCACCCTAAAGTTATGTTTGGTTTCCAAAATCATCTTGACCCTCAACCTTCTTTAGATAATAGTAAACCTTGTATTTATGCTTTGAAATCCAATTGGATCCTAAGATCACATCATATGACCCTAATGATGTAGAAAAAATATCTACTACTATAGTGAATTTAGGCAACCTAATCTCTACTTCAACTAAACACTTTTGAACATTGACCTTAGACTCATTCCCATACTATACCAACTATTGGGCCCCTAACTCATTAAGTAAATGATCTATGCCAAAAAAACATCCACCTAGGCATGAAGGAATCATTGTGTGTAGTATTTATCCCTTTGGCATTTTTGTGCCAGCTAGAGGGTGCATTAGATATCTTATGCCAGTTGATAGGAGGCTAACTATCTATAAGATTCCCCCTCAAGGATTGGTGAGACATAGAAACTATAGTGTAGAGTTTACAAGGTGATGGAATTGGTGGTTATGATGACCAAAATCCAACTTATAACTTAGCATGCACCTTTTATCTTGGAGAAGATGCTCATCAAATTTATTTAAAGAGCTCAAGCTAGATGAAGCAAGGGAGAGAGGAGTTACAAGAAAGCATTAGAAAAATGAATCCTCGATAGATGTTTCTTTAATATCCATTATGGTTTGGAGTATTATAGGTTCCATGAAAGATCCATTTGTAAATGCCCAAGCTGTCTTATGAGCCTCTAAGTCATTAAGTAATATGAGATGATCATATACTCTATTATGAATGTTATAAACTATATACTTTATTTTGAACTATGATTAATGATAAAGATTGTTATAGTAAAACATAAGGTGATTGGTTTATGGATCTTTACTATTGATAATGGAATGTGTAATGGTTATAATGCCATATTTTAGTTATGTTAAGTAATACTCATGTATGTTACTAGTTCACATATTAAATGGAGTCACTACAAACTTTCATGATGTCATCTTCATTTAATTTAAATAATGAGTATAAATTATACACCAAGTATTCCTACCCTTGTTATGAATGCATACCTAGCATGATTAGTTTAAGTAAAATCAACCTTTTGTTCCTTCTATCACTTATATGACACTATGCTTAGTCCATGAAAAACATGCACCTATATGACACTAGGCTTAATCCAAAAAAGGTTTACACCTATGGACCTACCTAAAGCTCTTGTATAATTGATCAAGTACCCTAATTTAATTTTTGTGCCATGACACAACTAGCCCAACATAGGCCTTGGTTCCTAATTAGTTTTGCTTTGGGTGAGCATATAAGGCATGTGCCTTATGTGAATTTATGTTGGCATAGTCAAGTTTTCAAATACTAAGTGTAAAGGGAATATCCCATGATTGCATCTGGTCAAAGTAAACTAAGAAATGATGGATAACTTTGCTCTCTTTTATCATAATATTTTGGTTATATTGTCAAGACCTATGTTGAATTTTAATGTTGCAATGGTTTTATAGAATGATGTACTGACTTTCCCTTAAACATATTGAGAACTAGCTATAACAGGTGAAAGATAAAGGATAAAATCAAAGAAAATGGGTTTAGAACAACCTATATGATGCTTCGTATGAGGTCTTTTTTTTTAGTTACTAGAAAAATTGTACCAGTGGTTGGCTACATATTCAACCCATAGAAGAAGAAGCTATGGATAGTGCTTTGAGTGGATGGAGTGCTTGAAGGATTTGAGACCGTAGATGCCACTTGGACTAGAGCAGTGGATAAATGGTGGCAAGGATATCTGAATAGCTACATACTTAAGTTTATAGTCTCAACATATTCATGCCTTGAAGAAGTAGAGCATTAGTTTTTGAATGACCTTAGAGGCATGTTTGTGAAGTAATTTGGCATAAATATCAAAAACCTAAAGGTAGATTATCATTTTGAAACTTTGGGGATGGAAAGCTAAATTCCTTTCATGAATGAGTAGCACAAAGGGAGAAAATTAGATGTGTAGGTGAGATATAATATAAGGGGATGAGAAAATGGACACCAAAGAGCTCAGAAGATAAACCTATAATAAGAGACAATTCTGACTAATGGAAGATATAGAACTTGGAAGTGTTGATAGAACTCATAAAAAGTAGGAAGAGCATGGGGAAAGATCTCTTGAAATACAATAGTGCAAGGATAAGAGATATAATGAAGTGATGGATCAATCTCAACACTTTATAGGTGTGGAGTTTTTTTGGATCCTATAGAATTTGGTGACTATAGATATGTTCAATGCACTTACCCCCTTTGAACCTACAATGCATGCTCATGCACTAGATCCCCCATTTAAAGAAAGTACATAAGTAATAATTGACTCTATTGATGACTTATATCTTAGACATTTTATAGACATGGATTGAAATTATTTGATTAAATAGATTATTATATATAAGGAGGTGAGCACAACTACCTGTATACCATTGAGCACTAGCTCACCATAATATAACTTGAATATGACCATACGAACTTAGTCGATGTCAGCAATGCAAAGTGGGAAATAACCTATAAGAAGTGGTGTAGTGCCATAAGTAACTCATTTCAAATGACATCAACTATGAAAATAGTAATGATGGGATAAATTCATAACCCTATGATTGGAGGTGTTGGAGGACCACCCTCAGGACAGGCACTGAGGGGACAAGCACCTCAAATACTAGCTTCCCCTATAGTAAATATATATGATATGGTTATGCACTTGTTAGAGTATTATGGCATGGATAATGTTATATAACATGTGCTAAAGTGTGAACTACAATGGTGAGCATAGGACATAACCCATTTGGAGTGTAAATCTACTTAGTTTGTGACCAATTTACTTGATCACACCCACAACTGATATATAAAATTTGATCCTAACTAGGCCATGGTTGACTATGATATCCTAAAGTATGAATTATTGAATGAATTTAACATTCTAAATATTGAACAATAGAGCATATCCATGATCAAAGAGATTACCCAAGGACTCTTAGAGAGTGAATACTTATATGATGAAAGGTTCAAGACTCTCATATCGAAGCTTCCATATGATATTCACCCTTCCTAACATGCACAATGGTTCATTGGGGGGTTGTTCATGACATTATAAAGAGTACTTTACATGAAAACTTTTATGGACCCTCAAGAAACACTTGAAGCCATGATCAAAGCTAAGGCAATTAAAAATGTAGATATATGGATCAACACATTTATATAAGCATATATTACATCTATGGCCTCCTTACTCTAGAAGTTTATTGTCACCTCATCGCATGATATTCAAAGTGGACTATGGTGCACCAACTATGAAGTAGAGAGTTATAATAGGAATAACTATCCATGGAAGAATGTGTGCACCCTACTTCTATGATATGAAGTCTATCAATAGGTACATACCATCTCCACTTACCCCTTATTATAATATGCTAGACAAGTTAACATAACCATCTATTATTAGTTTTGTGAAGCTCATACCCATACCACTACTAATTGCTAGGTGATTGACAAAATGGATGATAATATGGAAAGAGGCACATGGTAGGCCACCACAAAAATTAGAGAGCAATCAAACAAAGGTAATGAGGGATAAGGACAATATAACACAAGTTTTAGAATGTAACAAGGTGTTAGAGGGTGAGACAGAGGATGTAGTCATGGAAGATTCCCACCATGCTCATGTTAAATGTGTGGCTCAATAGAGAATTATCAGTGTATCTTACCTACACATCCCATGTGTGGGTATTTTTTATGGTCCCATAAGTTAAAATAATACCCTAAGCTATATAAAATGTTGACCCAAAGTAGGCTTGGCATAGACAAGGGTGCAAGAATGATCAGACATGAATATAAAATAGATAAATGGACCCCAAATCATCAACTAACATGCATAGAGATAATCAAGGTATAGTTAACTACTCGTAGTGGATTCACCACTCAACCACCTATTGTGTTAGTACCTAAATTATGTTTATAACATGGGAATAAGGGTTACACTAAGTGTATAACATGACTTGAACCTAAATCTATGCCATACCTAGACCCAACATGCTACAAAGACATGTTACAATAGGCTATGAGTGTTATCTAAAACCTATAAAGGGATCTCTAATTAGTGTGAGACCTGGAATCATAGGCTACCACTTCTTATAAGAAGTAGGATAACTAGGAAACTAAGATATAAGAATTAACTAAGATCTTGCACCTCCTATAGATAAAAGGAATGTTTCCCATATTAAAGAACATACTATTAAAACATGGAAGTAAAAATTAAGTTAAGGTCACTAGGACATGCATGGATAATGCATGAGAAGTTTGGAATACACAAAATGCTGAATATGACCAAAAACTCCTAGTAGATGGCACTATTGATGGATGGTCTATCTATGAATTTATTATAAATACAAGCATTAAGGTCAACATCTTGACCAAAAATGCATGGGATAAAATGGGTAGGCCAACCTTGAAACCTTCCCTTCATGTAATCTTCATGGATAATAAGAAAAAATCATAGCCTATCATAATTCTAAAGAGCACACTTGTACATATAATGGATGCTAAATTCCACACTGACTTTAAAGTGATCTACTAGAGTATGATAACTACTCATAGTTATTAGGAATTCCATGGTGTTATGAAAATAATGTAGATATGTTCTTCAAAAGGTGCTACATGATATTTGAGAATAGAAAGGAGAGGGTAGTTTTACCCCTCTCAAATAACCAAGGACCCCCCTATGTCAAAAGTGTGGACATCAAGGATGAGATAAACCACATTTATAGCATCACAATTCAAGGCACTGAGACTCTAGACCCAAAAAATCAAGAAATCCTCTCTTGGGAAGATGGATAATTAGCCTCAAATACCACCAATGTCTCTTGTGATCAATGGGTAAAGTAAGAATATGATACCATTGGTTGAATATGCCACTTGGTGCACATAAAGGTGCCAAAACTAGTAAAGATAGGCTAGGTATAGATTGAGTGTGCTTTCAAAATAAGGGTCCCTTACACTAAAAATAAGGGAAAAATAGTATTTCACCTTAGTAAGGACAAACTTTCAATGCTCTGAAGATATGAAGGGAGTAGTCTGGTGGAAGACTATGTCCATGACCTCAAATTATGCATCCTAAAAGAGGTGGATATAATGGATGCATTAGTCTATGCATTGAAGATAACTATCATTCACTAGTGGGAAGCAAAAAATACTATATTTCCTACTTTTCAAGATGTGAAGGCACCCATTTACACTAGATTAAAAAAAAGAAACAAGGATCTATATATTTTAGCCTACTCTAGTGAATCTGACCCTATTACACATGTACATCTTTATGAATAAATGTGGACTATTTATGATGAAACACCTTTTATAGGACCCTAAAGTCTTGGGCATGGGCATGGTACATGGTTAATGAGACATGCTCTAATATATCCAATTGGGATGCCCTTAATTAATGGTTTGTTTACACCTTCTCATTTTCTTCATAAAACCTTGAATTGATTGAGCCACTACAACTAGTTTGAAGGTCAATGTTTGAGGACACTAAAATATTAGATGAGTTCATAAAAGACATGTTCAAAAAAAAGTGGTTAGTGTTCCCAACCATATTCAAAGATAAAATTCTCAATAGTGACTTTAGAGATGAAGATTATGATAGATGAAAGGCATTTAACTAGAATAATTATATAGGTAAAATAGATTTAATATGCCAAGTTGAGGATAGCACCACAGAAGAAGAAGACCCTACCCATCTTAGGGTAGAAAAAATGAAGGGTAGTAGACAAGTCAATGATTCACACCAAGAGAGGAATGAACACTAATGAGTGATATTAAAAAATACCAAGGTAGATATGAGTTTAGATGGGGAATAAAAAATTTCCACTCTAGGCACCTATTGGTCTGATACAAAACTAGCATGCATTATAGATCTCTTAAAGGAATTATAAGACTTGTTCACTTATAACTATAGAGATATGAAAGGAACATGCCCATCCCTTAATAATATGATAATTAAACTATTTAATGGCACAAGACCCATTAATAATCAACCTTATAAGATGAACCCAAATCTTCACACCAAAGTCAAGATGGATATTTATGACATGATAGCTATAGGCATCATCTACCTCATGTAGGAGTCTGAATGGGTTAGCCCCATGGTCATCAACATCAAAAAGGATGAGCATATCTATATTTGTGTTAACTATAAACTATTTAATGTCACCTACATAATTGACCCCTTTCTAACTCTGTTTACTAACAAAATATTGTATGACATCATAGGTTATGAGATATACACCTTTACTAATGGATTTTTAGGATACCATCAAGTCTAGATCAATGAGGAAAGTAAGAACAAAACCACATTTACTACTAAATGGGGTTATTTCACTTACGATGTGATGCATTTTGGGTCAAATAATGTATCAGTTGTGTTCTCCCAAGTGGTGATCACCACTTTTAAAGACTTCATTAAAAAATGCCTCTAAGTATACAAAGATGATTGGATAGTGTATTGGTTAACAAAGGATCATTATGAAAACTTGAGCCCTATGTTTGAAAGGTGCAAATAGTTTCAAATTTTTTTGAACGTCAAGAAGTGTGTTTTCATAACACCATTTGTCACTTTGCTCAAGTACATCATCTACAAGGATGTTAGCTCAATGATCCAATAATGATTGTAATCATCCTTAAACTCTAAACCCCATCAATATATAAATACATGCACACCTTTCTTAGACATTGCAGCTACTATAGGAAAATCATAAATAACTATGCCAAGATTGTGGTACCACTATAAGAGCTCTTGTTAAAGGATGGATCATTATATTATGGTGTGGCATAAGAAGATGCATTTGAGACCCTAAAGTTCAAACTAGAAAGTGTTCCAATATTGTCATTTATTGACTGGGTAACTCCCTTCCCTGACCACATTGATGCATCTAGTTCTAATATCAGTACCATTATGGCACAACTAGGTGAAATTAAAATGGATCACCCCATTTCTTTCACAAGTAGAAAACTAACCAAGGTATAATAAAACTACACCATAACTGATCATGAGATGTTTTCCATGGTCTACACCCTATAAAAGTTTTGATTATATTTTTTGGTGACCCCCTTCATCCTCTTCACTGATCATGAGGTGCTTAATTACTTGGTGAATAAGCTCATTTTGTATGGGTACATTTTCTAATGCATTGTTTTATTTTAAGAGTTCCAATTCTCTATCATAGTAAAGCTTGGAAAAAAAAACTTAGGCCTAGACCATCTATCCCACATAAACAATGGCAATGTGGTGGCACCTATTGAAGATGATATGCCTAACACATAAATTTATAGGGTCTAATTAATCCTTAAATATTTGGTAGAAATTGACATATTTTTAACCTCTAGATCTATGATAGCTAAGGAGAAGAAGAATCTCACAATTTGCACTACCCATTTTAAACTCATTAGTGGAGAACTGTGCAAGTTGATTCATGATGAGTTCATGCACTGATGTGTTTTAAAGCATGAATGGTACTCAATACTATAAGAGGTTCATGAGGGGATTATAGGAGGCCATTATGATGAAGACACTATGACATGTAAAGTAATACAATCAGGTGTGTAGTGGCCAACTTTATTTCATGATGCAAAAGAGTATGCCAAATCATGTGACATCTACTAATACATAAGAAAACTAAACCACTAGGATGAGATGATTCTCATCCCCATCCTTCTCCAAGTAACATTTTAAAAATGGGCAATTGACTTTGTTGGGCCTATTACTCCTACTACAAGGTACACAAGTGCATGATACATTCTAGTTACCAAATATTACTTTACCAAATGGGTCAAATCAGTGCCAACCAAATTTTTTACATTTACCACAGTAACAAGATTCATCTAAGAGAATATCATTAGTTTCTATGGATGCCTACTTAGATTGACTAGTGATCATGGTGCACACTTCATTAATGAAACCATTTAGATCTTGTTAACTAACTATATGGTAGTGCACCATAAAATGACACCTTACCATCCCTAAGTTAATGGCACTGTAGAGGGATTCAATAAAATATTAAGAATGTACCTCACCAAAATATGTGATGTTGATCACCAAGATTGGGATGACCATGTGTTACCACTATTTTGGGCCTATTTCATTACATATAAGAACCTAAACAAGGATACACCATTTCAATTTGTATTTGGTGTAGAGGCCATTTTACTTATGGAATTTTTGGTGCCCTCATTGTGCATCATGTGAATTAGTTAGTTAGATGACCAAGAGTCTTTTAGTACATGCCTATAAGACTTGGAGATCTTGGATGAGACATGTGCCCAAGAACAATGGAGCCAAAAAATATAAAAGGCATGCCAAAATATATGGCATGATAAGCACTTCAAGTGCAAGGTATTTATATAAGGTACACTACTTTTTCTATATTGATCTAAGTACCTCAAGCACCCATGCAAGTTGTAGATTATGTGGATGGTAGCTTCTATCATCCATAATATATTAAATATTGGTATATATAATCTATGCATGTTGATGGGTGAAATGTTCCTTGATCATTTCAATGGTAACATATTGAAACTATACAATCATTATGATGCTTCTTGCATCATTAGACACTAACTTCTTGATCATAAGTTAATTTCTTGGTTTTAACCATTATAAAATTTGTCACAAGTCAAATCTTTTCTTATTTTTGTTTCTTTTGTGTTGAGTGAAAAATCATGGCAATTTAAGGTCTATAGGAGAACTCTTTTGTAGATTACACACATAAATATAGTTAGGTGAGTTGAGCATGGTCACTTTCTAAGCATCAGAGGTTAGACACCTAAGTTTCTAGGTGCATGATGTTTGCCAAGTTTAGATATCTATAAGTACAATATGATGAATGGAGGAACACAATATGTCCATGCATAAGAAATTAATAAGATAGAATGAAACATTGGAAGACTAGTGGAAGGATTTGTATGAGGTAGGGAAGGCTGAAGTAAGAGACATGAAAGCAAAAAGAAATCAACTATGAAAGAGAGGTGCACTTTTAAGGAATTATAACATTGAGAAAAAAGGGAACTAAGGAGCTTGAATCATGTGCATGTGAAGCATTGTGCCTAGGTTGTAATAAGAATGGTGAAGGTCATGCCAAGTTGAACAAAGTAAAAGATAATGACTATTGACATAGCTATCACCCACCTAACAATCAATGAGAATTGACCATTTGAACTACCTATCACTTCACCAAATAAACCATTAGAAAAGTTAATGCTAAAATAGTGGGAGCACAAATATCCATAATAAATGAGAATTTGGTAGTAGATTTTAGTAGATTTCATGGGTTTAATAGATTTCAAGAAATCCACATGATGCTAGCCATTAATTACCATCAATTAATGAGGTAGATAAAAATAGAGTATAAAGGGGTGGATGATAGACTTAAATAGGTCACTAACCTTTTTAAGTATTTAAATAAAACACAAAGATGAATCCATAAAAACCAGAGAATGATACCAAAGAAAACTAGTCATCCACAACCCCCAAATGAGAATAGTTAAATAATGGGAAGATTGCATTCTAATTTAAACTTAAAAAGAGGTGAGTGGAGATAAAATAGTAGAAAAATAGGATAGTATAATTTATTCATAAAAATGAGGCTACCATTAATGGCAGAAGATATAGAAGTAGATATAGAAGTGAGTATGAAGATCACCTATATAGAAATGCAATTCCTCTTAGAGATAATGGTGGGGGAGAAGTGAGTATCATTTGTGCACATGTGTAAACTCAAGGATTACAACCACTAGACAAGGAGAAACTCACAAGAGTTGAACCAATATTTGATGGTAGACATAAGGAAGAATATGAAGGTAAGTGCTACACTCTTTGATGTCTCCATTAGAGACAAATTGGAAACCATGGGTATCATGAAACTATTTGAGATATCAAGGTTTGGCAAGCTAGAATATTTGGTGAAATTCATCCTCTTGAATGTGCATGGTGACCACTTATACTTCACAAGATGGTACATGAGTATCTCGATGACCCTCATTAGTAGAATCATGGGACTATTAGGCATAAGTATAGACATTTATGAAATGGAGGAATAATTATAGGTTGAATGGGTGACAAATATCCTAGGATACTACAAGTTATAGTTTATGTTCCCCCTCAAGTACATCCGAGGCCTTGACACAAGGGAATAAATGCACTTGGTTAGCTCCAAACTAAGCCCTAGTAGTCATTGGTCTGACATTAGCAAGACCTTCTTATGTATTTCCCTCCACATGGTGTAAGGGGTGAAATTAACATCTCCAAGTTCATTTTTGAGGAGAATTTCAAGAATGTGCATGAGTGGCATTGAGCATGTGAAACCTTCAAGTGGGGGTATATGTTGATCTTGATAGTGATGGAGGAGATATGTATGTTAGATGATGATGATAACCACCTGTGGGTATTCCCACTGAACCATGAGTCTCCTTTGATGAATTACTAAGACTTCATTTTCCCACCCAACTTCTCACATAAGTATAAGACAAGAGTGAAAAGGTAGTGTGATAGGTACATATAATCCCTTGGGAAGGAGTGGGACATCCCTTAATAACTTCCTGAATAATTGGTAGGAATGGTAACCTTTACCATGATGTACCACTTATACATGGTGTGACTTGCTCTCACAAATGGAAACTTGTCAGGGTGGCTCTAGTTACCTTACATATTCTTATATAATTATTTAATGGAAATGCAAAGGAAAATCCACAATCTGTAATAGCTTGAGACCTGGTCAAGACTATGGATCAAGATAGAATTAGGATGAGGTGCTAGTTTGTGTACCCCAGAGCTAAGGCCACCAAGGATGAGAAAGATAACACTAATAGGATGGACATACATCCATTCCAAAGAGTGATAATAAATTTGAGGATCTTCAACCACTACTATGAAATGAAGGCACACAAGAAATGATGAGCACCCCCTCCTAGTCAGTGATGAAGGTAAGGTTGAACCAAAGCTACAAGAGAAGACTCTCCAAAAGAAATAGGGAGAGAATATTTAAGAAATCAAAAAGCATATCCAATTTTAAATTGCTTCTAAAGAGATAATTACACACCTATCTCCAAAGATGCGCATGACCTTCATACCATAAATTTTTCCTCTAGCAAAAAGCATAAGAAAAAGACCAAGTGACCTATTTCATACCCTACTATAACTCTTAAGGTGATTGATAAAGAGGAAATCCTCATGCCTAGAATAGAGGAGACTAAATAAGATATATTAGGGACATATATACTATAGATACAAGCAAGGGAAGAGGAGCTAAGAACCAAGGATGTATAAGATGCCCTATAAAGTAGCACAACTACCACATTTGAAGAAATAGAGGAGTTGGAAATTCCTTCATCCAAAAAATAAGCCTCCATCCTACCTCCACAAATAGAAGAGGAAAAAGGAATGGTTTGGAATATGGGGCTAAGGGAGGAGGACATCAATAAGCCATTGGTGCTTGAGTAAAAGTGAAGGCTTTCCTAAGAAAAAGAATTAGCCAAGGTAGAGAAAAGAGCTTTGAAGATTCCCATAAACATAGGATTAATAGTTTCAATGGTCAGGTAAGAACCAAGTGTCACCAATAGGAAGTAAAAATAAGTTGCACAAGAATCACACCCAAGTAATGAAAGGGTGCTTGAATAAAAGGAAGGTAATACTAGTGCATTAGAGAAATAAATAGAGATAATGAAAGAACCCCATCATCAAAAAGGTAATTTTGGAACTGAAGGAATTTCCTTGGAGGTGAGTATTAAGAAACCTTATGATGAAGAAACAAATGATGGGGAGAAGTTAGAGGAAGAAACCCATAAGGATCAAATAGGTGAGTTCTCTGAGGAGAGCACTAAAGAGAGTAATGGCACTAGTGAAGATGAGGAAGGATAGACAAAAATGTCCATCATTGAAAAGGATGACAAAAAGATAAATATAAGGGATAAGGCAAAAGAGGGGGGTGGAATAATAAATATGTATGTATGACACTATTCCCACCCAAGATACCATGGCTAGGACACACAAATAACTCTCATTTTTACTAGACCACTACATAGATGAGCCCCAATTTGAGGCACCCAGGGTGGGATATTAGATCTTAGAAGAACTTAGAGAGTGGAAATACTCACTCCTTATTAAACTTCATGCCATGAACACAATATAATATATAAATTCAATGATCAAGATTGTCATAGAAGCTACATGCTAAAAGCTCATCAATGATGACAAGGTGAGGAAGTGGAAAAACCTCCACAAAGAACCCAAAGATGAAGCGCAAGACACCAAATTCAAACTACAACAACTCTTTAATTGCATAGAGATTGATGAACCATCTATTTTGGTTAGAGATGATAATTTAGACCATTTAGAGGTTGATAAAATTTATGTTGGTAGAGCAGACATTCCCAAGGTTAAAACCCAAGTCGATGTAAGAAGGAGAAGATCCTAGCATCATGCTAAAGAAAGAGTTATCTGATAAAATAAAAAATGTAGAAGACTTCTTCGGTAAATTATAGGAGGGTGTGGATGAAGTAGATACCATCTTCTTAATCCTCTTAAACCAATCCTTAATTATAGACATGTGCCTAAAGTAGGCAAAGGAAGAGAAGGAAAAGCTGATGGCATAAGTGTACTCAACAAGCAAGTTAGAGTGAGCACAAATCATGGAGAGCATCAATGTCCTCAATAAAAAAATCAAAAATAAAGAGAATAACCTAGAATCACTCTTTTATTATCTATATACTAAGGCTTGTGATCAAGGAGTGATCTTAGATAGAAGTGTGGAAAAGGTGAAAGCCAATGTTGAGGCCTTTTGGATGGAACTAGAGAAAATAAATGTGCCCATACTCACTTTTGCATCCATTGAAATAAATAGTTCCACTAAATAAATTAAGCATGATATTAATGGATTTGAATAATTCAATTCAAAACCTAAGGAGAATGAACCCTAGTTATGTGCTTTCGAGAGCTTGACAACCTAGTCCAAGGATGGACTAAAGTTTTTATATGGGTTATGTTGGGCCCCTAACTTATTAATTAAAGGATTTTTACCAACATTACATCTAGCTAGGAATGAAGGAATAATTTTGTGTATTTGTTATCCCTTTAGAATTTTAGCACCAAATAGAGGGTGCATCATATATCTTACACCAACTAGTAGGTAGCTAACTATCTCCAAAATTCTTAGGGCACCCTCAAGGATTGGTGAGACATCAAAACTATAGCATAGATTTCACAAGGTGATTGAAAAAATAGTTATGATGATCAAGCTCTAGCTCAATAATTAATGTACACCTTCCATCCTAGAAAATATGCTCATGAAACCTATTTAAGGAGCTTGAGCTAGATGAAGTAGAGGAGAGAGGAATTTTAGCAAATCTATAACAAATTGAATCCCTCATAGATGTTTCTTTAGCATCTATTAGGCTTAGGATTAGTATGGAGGCCATGAAGGCTCGATTTTTAAATACCCAAGCTTGTTTGTGATCTTTTGGGTCATTAAGTAGTATGAGCTAATCATATACTTTGTTATTAATGTTATGATCTATATATTATATTTTGAACTATGATTAATGATGAATATTGTTCTAGTAAATCATTATGTTATTGGTTTATGTGTCTTTAGTATTTCTAATGGAATGTGTAATGGTTATAATGTCATATTTCAATTCTATTAATTAATGCTCATATATGCTATTGGTTCATGTCTTTAATGGAGTCATCATAAATTTTCATGACATCATATTCATTTTTCATAAAAAACAAGTATAGATTCTGCACCAAGTGTTCTTACCCTTATTACGAGCATGTACTTAGCATGATTAGTTTGAGTGAAAGCAACCTTTTGACCCTTCTACCACCTATATGACACTAGGATTAGTATATGAAATACTTTTGCCCAAATGACACTAGGCTTAGTCCACAAAAAAAATTCATCTATGGACATACCTAAATCTCTCATAGAATTGATCAAGTCTCCTAATTGAAGTCTATGCCATGACACAACTAGCCCAATGTGAGCCTTGATTCCTTCTCAACTATGCTTCAAGTGAGCACATAAGGCATGTTCCTTATGTGTATTAATTACATCATAGTCGAGTGTTCAAATGTTGAGCACAAAGGGAAAATTCCATGCTTGAACCTAGTTAAAGTAAATTAAGAATCAACCAAAACAAGTTTACTCTCTTTTTATACAAAATGAACCATGCATTTTCTATAATTCTAACTTTTATAAACAATTTACTAAGCATTCTAATAGCAATGAAATATTTTGTATCTCTTATGTCAACTAAAATAGAAACTAGATGATCAAATAAAATACCTAATAGTTCTATGTGATAATCTTGATACTCAACTTGATGATTATCAACAACTCATGAATCTATTTTTGGAATGTACCTTGTTGAGAAGTAGAATCCTTATTATTTGACTTGTCTTGATGACATTCTCAAGAATAATGGTCACCTCCACATATGAAGCAACCTCTAACTGGTCCTTTCTTGTCAAACTATTGGTTTCCATTTAAACCACCCTTGAAACCATTATCAGGTTTCTTATTCTCTGAACCACTACTAAACTTGGCATTCTGATTCTTGGATTGACTCTTGGTGTCTCCACTCTTCTCCTTGTATTTATTCTTCTTGAAAGTTGGTTTCAAACTTCCAAACTTCTTTTTAAACTTACATTCGACTTTGGATAAGATATTTTAATTTTTTTTCCTACTTGATTGCCTTCTTGAACACCTAATCCATGGTAGATGGTCCATGCACATATAATTCATAACCAATTTGGGTGTTTTATCCCATGATGAATTTCTTGATTTTGAACCTCTCATTTTCTTGACATTGAGTTACACACTTAAGGAGCTTGGTGGATTTATCCCATTATTCATTCATTGATAAGTCCCCTTGCTTAATATTTCAAAAACCCATAAGCTTTGGATTAAATTATAACTATGGAAACCATCATGACCTCAATAGTGTCATAAACTATTCCCAAGTGGTAGTGGTGGATTTGAGGTTCATCTCTAGCTTCTTATTTTCCCACCAAGTTGTTGCTTCACCAGTAAGATGATAAGCTCCCTAGGTAACTTCATAAAAAATTTGAATCTTGAAATATTTCTCCATTATTTTCAACCATACTTCAAATCTAGTTCTCAATATAGTTCCATCAAACTTGGGTGGATTCACATTTTTTATATCTCATTCCAACTATGTAGCTACTCAAAGTGTCACATCCTATGGCACATCATATTTCATCTTCTCTTGAATATATTCCTACTCAATAGGATGCTCTTCAAGTTATTCCTAAGAATTATCCTCTTCATAGCCATGCACTTCCTATTTTAGGGCTGTGATTTGATCCCTAGTTTCTTGCCTAGTTACCAGGATTTGGTCCAACTTTGCATCTTGCTCAATGGTAAACTAATTTGTATCAAAAGGGCATTTGGTATTCTAATTAACTTAACCTCGTAGTCTAGTACACACCATTATTCTTCCTATTTATCTAGATAATAATTTTATGTTAATAGATACATTAAGTCCTAGAGTTTAAGCCTCAGTTATAATACCATAATGTAACAACCCCAATGGATTTCACTAGAGTATAGTAATTTTTTTAAATTAATTACACATACTCATCTTACATATTTCACCACAAGAAATTTAATTAGTTATATTTAACTAACTAAATTTATTTATTTAACCAAAATGTTTATATCTAATCCACTTATCTAAATATCACCATGAATAGATATAAAAATCATGAACAATGATGAATAAATAATAAATATTGCATCTAAATCATTAATGAAATAGTATAAATTCATCCATGGCTAATACAACATTACAACCACTCTTGTAGAAGTATAATGAATAAATATTATAGTTTTTAGTAATAAATTATATCTCAAATAATAATACATGATACAAATCTCCATAGAGCATGAGTCTCCACTCAACAATCTCCATGACTCAAGTATCAATCTATAATCTCAAGTGTAGTTTCTAGTGTAGTACTCTAGCTAGGAGGGAAAGCATCACATGAGTACTTTTCTATGCCAACCATATACCATAGATCCCCTGCACTATATCCTAAAAAGTAAATGGCCTTTCATTCATAGATGGGTAGATAATGATGGTGTGGGAATCCAAAGCAACAAACTATAACATGTGTGTTTTAGATATCTTATACATAATGTGTACCATAAATAAATTTATTTTAACATGATATCACATAATTATGAAAACTATATCAACATATGAAATGACAATGTTTAATTATAACATTAATTTGGATAAATCTTTCAATAATTAATGATCTCTAATATCAATCAATTTCATACATACCACTCAATTGGATTACCCCTCATCTTGCATTGATAGTGACAATTAAGTCAGTGGAATCCATCCACTACTTATTTAGAGTCATGAATGTGAGATTTGGTTAAAATATAGAATAATATAAAAACCAATAGATTCATTAAAAACATTTTCCTTTAGCTAATAAAAATATGCTAAGTATATAAATATTAAATACACACATTTAGTCCATCAAATTTAATGTAATGAATCTAATATCATCTAGTTTATTACAAAATAATAAACATAATAAAAAATATTCCTTAATACAACATACCATTTGGGTAATGATATATCTAGACTACTAGTTATCTTAATCACAAAGTAAATTATAATGCTATTTCATCCCCAAAACAAGCATTATAACATAAGATTATTTAATTGTTCATATTCCACATAAATAACAAAAGCCAGTCAAAACATCTTAATATGTTTTATATTTAAAATCCTTAAATACCTTATTTTAATTTTTTTATACAACATTAAAATATTTACAAGCACCGATTTTCACTTTGTTATAGTAATTAATGTTTTAAATCATAACAAAGATGTGAATGTGTGTGTGTGCGCGTATGGTATAATCATTTTTTAGTTCTATTATGTAATAAAAAATGAATAACATATACCATGTATATGTCTATTTTGATAACTCTCAAGTACAATTTTAATATAGTATAAATACTTTATTGTACATAGTATACTCTAAGAATACATCCAATTTCAAATGTCTTAGATTATTCTGTATACTCTAAGTGTACATCTAGCTAGAAAATAGTCCCAAATCCATTTTGAAAACTAGATAAATCCCAAAATAATTGTTTGACTAGAAACACACAAAATTTTATGTGAATCCCCATTCATACACAACCAACCATTTACAATCAAATTCTATTTACTTAAATTACTCAAATATTTTAGTTCATATATACATTTAAATCAATTGTACATAAATAGGATCAACATACATTCATTCATTTTATGTCTAATGTTGAGGATTATGTGTCTATGTATCATAGTCCTAAAGTTACATAGTCCACAAAATAGTATAATTTATAACCAATAACCAATCCATATATATTATACTATCAAATTTAATTTGTAGAGAGACTATGAAATCATTTCAGTTATAAATTAATTCCTCTATCTAAATTTACATGCTCCTTATACAAGAAAATATACACTCGAATGTTATATTATAAATTAGCCTTTAATGCATACTCAATCATAATAGTAAGTTTAATTGATAAACAAATTCAACCAATATAATATAATGGATAAACTCCAAATTATCTGATAATATAATCTATAAGATTTTATAAATGACACTAGGTATATATATCCCATTCCCATTTACATAAAATCATGTTAAATCATTGCTAACATACTTTAATTGAAAACCTCAACCTTTCAATCGTGTGTGTGTGTGTGTGTGTGTGTGTGTGTGTGTGTGTGTGTGTGTGTGTGTGTGTGTGTGTGTGTGTGTGTGTGTGTGTGTGTGTGTGTGTGTGTGTGTGTGTGTGTATTTGTGGGTGTGTGTGTGTGTGTGTGTGTGGGTGTGGGTATGTGTGTGTTATTTATTGATATCTTAACTTGAATATATACATTTATATATGTTTGTGTATAAATATATATAGTTACATAGTCAATATGTGTTAAAAATATAGATCGTGTTTCACTCAAAATTCCAATTAGGTATAACATAGTCAAACCCCATGTAATCCCATATATGTTTTTACCTAAGATGATCACAAATATTATGTCATTAGACTAGTTCTATAACTAAACCAAAATCAAAAGACTCTATCCAATATGCCTTAAAATTGTAATAATTAATCAATGCATTAGAACAAATTTATAGATTGAAAAAGGAACTAGGATAGAGATTTCTTAGAGGTATTTTTTAACATGGCAAACCCTACATGCCTAACAATTTTCCATTTGGGTTACGAGGTTAGATGTAAGGTTCTATGGATCGCTGAGCCATCCATAGGGCCCTACATATATCCCCTTTTATATTTTTCATTATAATATCAAAACAAATGAAATACCTAATAACCCATTTCAATTCCAAGATCCATAAACATAATATAGGAATTTAAGTACATAACTAACCTGTAAAAGATGATTATTATGCCAAAAAAGTTGAATCTCTTATTCCTTAACTTGAATACCTTTTATTTTTATCTTTCTATTTCCTATTCTCCATATGAGTGCTTCCCATTCCTCTTTCTTCTTTCCTTTACTCATTTCCATCACCTTACTCTACACAAATTTTTCCTTCCTTTTCAATAGACAAAACCCATTAAAAATATGCATGCCAAAATATCTCAATAGAACCCCTATTAAGCTACAATCCACTACCATTTCTCATGTAGTACACAACTTACTCACATCATCATTTTGCAAATAATGATGGTTACCTAAATTTAATGAGTTATTATAAACCCTAATCATCTCAAATCTTCCCAATGATTCAATGAAATAATCATTATATATCCTTTATAAAATATGCATGCATTTTGACTTAAACAAATCCATCATAAAATTCACTTAGTCTACATAAACTGACTAAATGATAAGTCATAATCCCCAGTACATTATTACATGCAATGTTGAATATTAACTATTCAATTAACATAATGATTATATATCATTGTTAAAGCATATATGAATCTAAAAAGACTATTGTAATTATTACCAAGTCATCCAAATCAAACATAATGCATTTTACCTCAAATTTATAAGTTAACCTTCTAGGTTCAAACAATAATTATAGGCTTTAGCTAACAATTTGACAAACACAATGACGTTTATAAAACTGTTTCACAATGATATTATTCTATAACACCTTGCATTACATTAATACTTAAGAAAAAGCTTATAGTTCATTATGTATTTTACAATTTTATATTAATATTAAAATTGATAATAGTAATCATGTAAACTTAAATAGTCACTTATAAACTAACTCAGCTAAGTAATAGCATACATCGATTATTTATAACAAAGAATCCAAACAAGCATTATTAAATGAATATTTAACTATGTACTATACTACAATAAATTATGTTAAACTAGTTATGAACTTTATAAAATCAACTAAATAATAAAATCAACAACAACTAGATTAGTGAAATCACATAATCACATATAATTATTTAAGAACACAAAATATCACAACATACATTCATACAAAAAATAAAGCATACCACAACTACCTAACTCAAATAATTAATCATAAAACATGATATACTATTATGGTATGTGCATGGGTTTCTAGTTTTGTTCTATGTTGTTCCTCAACATCTCCATTTACACCAACCTCTCTGATGATGCTCTCCCTCCATCACACTCTGTTGGATGGATCTATACTACATCTACCTCACAATAATGAAGGTAGTTAGCCTGAAACATAATTATATCCATAACATAATATTTTATAATTAACAAACATGATCATTATGTACAGATTATAATAGTATAACTATCTCATAACAAACCAACCATGTAAATTAAGCAACATATAATTATCCCATAATCATCATATGACATAACTTAATCAAAATATAGTTAATCAACTAATAACCATAATAATCCATAGATAAAATAGGTTATTCAGCTTAGATAGAAATTAGGATGTGACATAATAACCCTCCACTACTTTAGTTTCATTCCTCTCCTCCAAACAATCACAACACCAACCATGGTACAAAGCCATTGTTGCCAAAAGTGGACATACATAAGTTTGATGGTAATGATAAGCTAACATGGATTACTCAAATTGAAAATATATTTGATTTACATTAGACTCCCTATTCATAAAATGTGATCATAGATTCTATGTATTTAGAACCTAAGAACTTTATTTAGTATCATTAGTTGTGTGCTCAAAATAAAAATAAGGGTCTCTTAGTTTCCTAGTTTATATTTTTTAAAGAGTTTTAGCTCCACTATTACAACAATTTCTTAAAAATCTATGTTAGCCAACTATCCAAGTTACAAAAAACTAGGATGGTAAAGGATTACATTTATCAATTTCTAAATCCCTTATTACATATGGAAGACATCATTGAGGAAAATATAACTAACCTATTTTTCGGTGGCCTCAAAAATATCATCCAATTAGAGGTTTGCATGTTTCATCTTAGTAATGTATCTGAATCCATATTAAGGGCACATTGGGCTAAGTAAAAAAAGTTAATTACATGAAGACTTTTCATTAATATGCATGAACACACCTTCCCAATACCATCATTTACACATCTTACCATATTGACATCTCAGTAAGTTGAAGAAAATAATGCAAAAGGTTTGTGTTTTGGATGAAATAAAAAATGGAGAAAAGGCCATCGATGTGATAAAAATAAGTTTTACATTGAAGGCACCAATGAAGAGGAATACGATGATTAGGATTTAGGGGTAGGTTTGGAATAACCTAAGGAAGAATCTAAAGATTTGTAACTTACTATTTCCTTTAGGAACTTTTAGAATTAGTACTCCTTAAACTCTTAAGGTGGTGGGTTTCCTAAAGAAACATAAGGTGACTATTAATTGAATCTATGAGTACACATAACTTTATCAACAGTAAGTTGGCTACTCATTTGAATTATTTTATTTACCCAACTCCAAAATTTTAAGTTATGACTATAGATATTGATACTTTCAACTATTCTAGAAAATTCCATAGCATTAAGCTTGTTAGAGGAGACTACTTTCTAGATTCCCCTATGTTTTTTATTTCCATGGGAGGAGCTCACATTGTTTTAGGAGTGTATTGGCCTACTACTTTGGGCACTATTGAGATGAATTTTTAGGAACTATTCATGAGGTTTCATTCAAAAGGTAAGACCATTAAAATATGTGGATTATGGGATAAATCTTCAAAACTAGTTAGTTCCAATAAAATGACAAATATTTTCATGAAAAGTGTAGAAAGATTTATGGTATGTTTATTTTTCATAGAGGTTCAACCAACCAAGATGTATATACATAATAATTTTCAGAAGGTGATGGATGACCATTCTGTTGTTTTTGGTGACATGCCAAAAATACTTACTCTAAGTCATGTACATGATCATGCCATCATGCTCATTATAGGAAGTACACTACTCAATATTAGATCCTACAAGTATCTCTATTCCCAAAAGAGTGAAATTAAAAATATGGTATAGGAGATGTTGGAGGTAGGAATCATCTGACATAGTTAAAGTGAATACTCCTCCCTATTGGTCATGATGCAGAAGAAGGATAAAAATTAGAGTATTTTCCAAGACTATAGAGAAATAAATAATTACACCATCAAAGATAAATTTCTTATTCTATTAATTTATGATTTATTATATGAATTTCATGGTATTGTTTATTTTATCAAGTTACACCTTTATTTTGGGTATCATCATATTCACATCTATGATGAAGACATACCTAAAATAGATTTCATAACTCATTAAGGCAATTATGAATTTATGGCCATGCTGTTTGGCCTCATAAATGCACCATTTACATTTCAAAGTTTGATGAATACTATATTTATTCCATTTTTTACAAAGTTTGTATTAGTGTTTTTTTATTCTATCCTTATTTATAAATAAACTAGGAAGATAATTTGAAGCATGTGAAAATGGTAATTTTAGTTATGGAACATAAAATTTGTGATAAACCATCCAAATGTGATTTTGGTGTCTAATAGATGGATTATTTGGGTCATATTTTTCACATGAAGGATTGAGAGTTGATCCTAAAAAAATCTAAGCAATGGAGTGGTAGGTTCCTAAGACCCTCAATAACCTTCAAGGATTTTTGGCGATAACTGGTTACTATCATAGGTTTGTCAAAAATTATGGTAAAATTTTAACCCCACTCACCTATGTGTTAAATAAAAAATCCTTCTAGTGGACTGATTCAGCTAGCAAGGCATTTGAATAGTTTAAAATGGCTTTGTGCACACTCTAGTTTTAACTACTACTAATTTTTCAAAAAAAAAAAATTGGAGTGTGAAACATCGAGATAAGGCATGGGGGATGTACTCATGCAATAAAGAATACAAATGGAAATTTAATGTCACCAAATTAATGATAAAAATAGGCTCATACCAATCTATGATAAAATGATGATAGTCATTCTGAATACAGTGAAACAATTGATACCTTATCTAATGGGTTGTCATTTTCAAGTAAAGAATAATCATAATAGCCTCAAATATTTTTTAGAGAAATTATTATCATCTAAAAAACAACAAAAATGGGTGACTAAAATATATTATGGTGGTATATTCCCTATCCTAATGGGATGAATCAGTTAAGGCATTATTACGTGCTATGACCATGTGGCAGTAAGATTGGCTAGAGGAATATGATCTGAGTGGGTGAATGATAGTGATACCGAGGATCTGATTCTAAATTTTTTTTAGGGTTTTGGTGAATCTAAAAAATACATGGAAGGGGAACACATTATGATATAAAGATAGATTATACTTTTATAATAATTCTCTACTCAAAAAAAAAAATTATTTAGGAACTTCATGCCTCTTCACTTGGAGGTCACTCCATATTTTTGAAAACTTATCATAGAATAAATAAGGTTTTCTTTTTGGAAGGACTCATGGTGGATGTCTATAAATATGTGGATAAATTCATGGTATGCTAACAAAAAAAAGGTGAAACCAATAAGACCCTTGGTATTTTACAATGTTTTTCCATTCCTATACAATGTTGGGAGGAGGTTTCCATGTATTTCATTATGGGGTTGCCATGGTCTAAGGGTAAAAATCTTATAATCGTTGTTATCAATCAAATTTGGACCCATTGGAAGGTAGTTCAAGCCTTCCAATTTTTATGTAACATGGAAACACCTCAAGTTTATGGGTACCTTATTGGAGAGGTGAATCTCTAGGTTAAAGTGCTAGCTCCCCTTGATGAATCACTTAGGATCGAACACTAATCTACCACTTGCTAAGAAAAGGCAGAGAAGACTATTCTAATGGGGGTGATGTAAAAAATATGATTTTAACACTACCAAATAGCTAAAAATTCACTTCAAACATGAGACTAACTTGAATCAAACACTTTTTTTAAATATGACTCCCTACATCAATACTTTTTATGAAGGTTATGAAGAATGCTTGAGCTAGGAAGACTAGTCAAGACGTCAAGACTTGACACTATTGAAAATATAACTCACTAAAACCTTACACCTCAATTAGACACTTTAAAATACCTTAAAAAAGGGATCTCAAAATAAATATAAATGTTAAACAAGGATAACATACCAAGGAATCAATATTATCACTTACCAAGATCAACTAGTCAAGCATACAAATTAAACTAGTCAAATGAGGACGTTAAACCAAAATTTTCTCATTGACTAAAAGGATAAAAATGGGTAGGTATTTTACATAATAATGTAGAAGATAAAAACTTAGAATATCAAGGCTAAATATATAGAGAAATTTGAGAGAAAGAGAAGGTCATAGGAGACATATAGATATGACAAGTGTCTCATGGGCTATAATAAAAATAATAGTTATGAAACTATCTCAAAAAGTTTTAGAAGACAAGTATACTCTCCTAAAGATGCTCTCCTCCTACAAATGGCATGTAAATTTGAAACTTGGCTTGAAACTTTGCATTTACCATTAAAAATTCTCCCTTATTTGGCTTGTGAATGGACAAGTGGCCTTCTTGATGGTCAATTCATGTTGAATTAATCTCTCTCTCTCTCTCTCTCTCTCTCTCTCTCTATATATATATATATATATATATATATATATATATATATATATATATATATATATGCTCTTAACACCTTTC
The DNA here is from genome assembly GCA_037957365.1 of Torreya grandis. Taxonomy (NCBI): domain Eukaryota; kingdom Viridiplantae; phylum Streptophyta; class Pinopsida; order Cupressales; family Taxaceae; genus Torreya; species Torreya grandis. The sequence continues at coordinate 369,285 of JARHVA010008815.1, forward strand.
ATCTAATCTCTGAAGGTTCCCTTTGACACTTCACTTCATTCTATTGCTAGGTGTCTTGAAGACTCTTCATCTCACCAGGCCAATTTTGATTACAAGTGTCAAAAACTAGGTTCATATTTTATTAATTAATTATCTATTTATGAATGGCATCTACATATCATATAAAACCTATAAAAACTCACTTGGAGTCATAAAACTCTCCTTAATACTCCATTTTGCACCTTTATCTCTTGTTACACCTTTTTCCCTTGTATCCCTAAAACGTGTAAACCTTATTATGTAGGGTAGTGTGCAGATGATACTAACACATTAAGGGCATATTTTAGGAATTAGTATACAACTCCATGCCATGTTTTCAGTCACAAGAATGAGTGAAAGTATCATTTTTTGCCTTTCTCTCTCTTAAATTAGGGCTCCTTATCTAGAAGCCAAAATTTATGATACATATGTCTCCCATACATTTGAAATAACCAAAAATCATGTGATTAAATTTAATTTATATTTCACTAACCTCATTCTAAAATTTGAGGCCCTGAGACTCTATGAAAGTGTGAGACCTTGAAATGGCCTTGAAACCTAGTCTCATTTTAGGCCTATTTGATATTACCTTGAAAAATGTGCTTTGTCTAATCACTTAAAAAATGTCTAGTATGGATTTATAGGTTTTAATATATGTAATACATCCCAAATTACCTATCCAAATATTTTTCAAGTTCTCCATTGCTCAAAACTCTATAAAACATCTAAAAGCCTTATAAAATATTGAATTTCATGTAGTTTGTATAGATAAAAGTGCATAAAAAGTACATGGTTGGAACCTAATTTGAATTCCAAACAATATCTATGACTTTTTATAATCAAATTAGGTCATTTAATTCACTTTAAGAGATCATTTCTCTTAAATGGTATTTACTAAGGTTTTAGGAGGGTTTAAACATGTTTTGATTCTTAATGATTGTTTATAAACCTTGGGACTTAAATATTTTAAACAATGTTAATTTCTATTTTAATAACCCTAATTAAATTTAACTTGATGATCAAGTTCTCATTCATACTATCCATGCTATTTTGAGTGTAATAAGTTGACTCTTAGGATGAAAATAGGCCATTAGAGAGGGGTTAATAGTCTCAATATTTGTTCATGAAGTTTTGAGACCTAAAACAACAAATGATGCCATGATTTTTTAGTATTAGGACCTCATTAAAACCAATAAAAACAATTTTTTATAATGCATAGGTTCATGATCTCATCAAGAAAGACAAGGCTAGTCTTGGATAACTATCATTCATTTGAAGAGTTTGAGGTGGTCTTAAGAGCCTAAATGGTAATTTCCTTATTTATTTTTATTTTGAATACCTCTCAAGTGTTTTTAATAACATTTAACACTTTTCAGTTCCCTCATTCCTTCATGTCATCTTCATCAAAAATTTTGTCTCATGACTCTGCCTATGGTCTACCTATGTGTGAGTTAGGCTCTACAAGCCTAGACAAGGTTTTCAACTTTTTTCCTTCTATTTTTGGGTTTTAGGTATGTATTGAGGTTATAAAAATTTCATAAAATCATTTTCATTACTTTCTTATTCATACCAACCTAGCATTTTCATTTTAAATAAGTAACCCCTCTTTGCTAAGGAACATAGGCATGTAGCTCATATTGACTGTGTAGGTATGGTTTAAATCTCTATTTAGTCACATTTTATTCATTACATATCTATTTTTATCCTCAAATTTCCTCTACATTATCCATCATTTGAAATAGAATTCAATACTTCCTTTATGCATTCTACCCCTTCTTTAAGATTGAAAACAACCTTCTCTTCTTAGTAACTTGTAGGTGTATATTAGAGTCATTAGATGCATTTAAGGGTTTTAGGTATTTAATTACAAACCACTAAACACATTCAATAATTTTTGTCATCATATTGATATTTTAGGACCTTAATTTTCTTAAAAACCTGTACTTCATAAACACACTTTTTCTAGATTTTCTAGACCTGAATGTAGGTATTTAGTAGGATGAATGAATGCATTTTGAGTTTCAAGGGTTATATCATAGGTAATTGAAAATTCAAGGACTATTTTTATTGTATTGAAAACCTAAAACCTTACCTTGGAACTCTACCACCCCTTTTAATGATTGTTCATTTAAAAATGCCATTCATATATTTCAAGCTCATCCAAGAGATGGTTGTAGGTGACTACTAGAATATTTTTAAATTTGAGTCTTGAAATTGGATTCATTAGCTCCATAATTTACACCTTAAAATAATTCAAACCTAATAAAAATTTCATTTCCCCTATTTCAAAAGGTTCATTGGCTCTTTTATAGTGTTCACAAACCTTTGTCTTCTCATCTTTGTACTCAAACATGTGCATAAATATTAGCCTATAGATTTTCTCTCATCTTAACCTTAATTATCCTTCAAACACTTAGTTACTTCCATATATTTATAACTTGTCTCATATTTTCATCTACATTGAGTCATACTTTAGCTCTTTTCTTGTTTTTATGGTAATTAGCTATTTTGGTTCAAAATGGGAGACTTACAGGTCTATCACATGTAGGTCTTAATTTTACTCTTATAATTATTAGAAAGGAGTCTCTTGAGTCTCTCCTTTAACCCAAAATTAACTTTGTGTTTGTCCATGATATGAGTTCCAAATTTTAAATTCACTGCTATTCATTTGTCTTCTTCTCAAGTTGAAGACCAAGTGTGTAATGAAATTACTTAGATGTTCACACAGAATAATTATATATCACATATAATAAGCAAAGATAAGGTATCACACAACAGTGTTTTGATAATAGAATGAATATTTTATAATATAGTAGAACCACTTCAAGGGTGATACCTCCATAACAATGCAATAATATCATAATACATAATATGATGATCAAAGACTAACAACTACCTCCTATATATAGTCTACTTATCCATGTTTATTCCATAGGCTAATCTAACTAAGAACATAGAGAAATGTAATAATAATATAAAAGAGGTATTTAATCTACAATTCAGCCACACTTATCACTATACATGACAAAGGTTAAGGGTATATCATGCCCCTACCCTTTAAAACAATGTTTTACTCAACATTGAATCAACTCTACATGTTATTACACAAAGGATTCATCCTCCTTGGTGGCATCTTCACATGGCAAATTCTTCCATTTGATCAGTTAATCCTTAATCATTCTAGATTGAAATCACTTAGTGCATATTTGAAATATTACCTTAGGATAAATAATAACTCTCTACTCCTCATCAAATTATGGTAACTTAGTTTGAGTATAAAATATATGTCCAATGACTTTCTTCAAGAATGATACATGAAATACTGGATGTATGTGAGTGGATGAAGGAAACTCTAACTTGTAGGTCACATTACCAATTTTCTACATGAATTGATAAGGCCCATAATACTTAGGGACAACTAATTATCCTTTTTATATTAATTCAAATACATTTGACTATATGGATACATTCATACAAAGACCCAATCACTAATTTCAAAATGCCTCTCACTCCTATGTTGATCTTTTTGCAACTTCATGCAATTCTAGGCCATGCCTAAATTTTCATAAAAACTTGCAAGTACTTCCTATTGATGATGAATATGTTCCTCAATTACATGAACATTAGGATGAACCTTCAAGGTTTAAATTATGTATGGAGGGTGGTATCTATACAAGGCCACAAAGGGAGACATTTTGGAATAACTATGAGTAGAATTTTTATACCATCATTCAATAAGTGGTAACCAATGAACCCATTTATCCTATTTATCAGAAGCATAATAATGAAGACATATTTCCAAAAATTTGTTGGATACCTCATGTTTTCCATCTAATTGAGGATGATAGTATGAGATATGATCCAACTTGGTGCCTAAACACGCAAATAATTTAGTCTAAAAATTACTAGTGAAAATGGGATCTCTATCAATCACAATGATCTTAGGAGTGCCATGTAGTTTTTAAACTATATTAAAAAGTAGAAGATACTATAAAAAAAAATGGATGTGATAAAGAACAAAAATGAGCATACTTACTGAGATGATCCATAACAACCATGATAACATTTTGACCATCAAATTTTTGTAACCCTGTAATGAAATCTATAGACACCTCTTCCTAATTCTGGTTAGGGATGCATAAAGGATGCAATAAATGGTTATGATAAATAACAATAATGATCATACTTACTAATATGATCCACAAAAACCTTGATAACATTTTAACCATCAGATCTTGGTAACCATATAATGAAATTCATAGACCCCTCTTACCAATGCTATCTAGGGAAGGATAAAGGATGCAAAAGACTTGAGGTTTTGATGGTTTCACTTTTATTTTGTTGACAAAGCATACATTCACCCACATATTTTTGGGCATCCCCCTTGAGTCCATCCCAAAAAAAATATTTCTTAATTATATAATAGGTTTTAAAAAATCCTAAATTACCCTCAAGTGGAGTTGCATGAAGTTCTTGAATGATTTTTTATTTGACAATAGAATTCTTACATAGGTATAATCTATATTTATACCATAAGGCATTACCCTTCCATGTGAATTTTTCAAATCCACCCAAACCTTGATAAATATTTCAAATCAAAGTATGGGTAGCAATATCATTTTCCCATTTTAATCTTGTTTCCTCTAGCCAATATATCTACCAAATGGTCATGACACATAGAAATGCCTCAATTGATTCATCCCTCCTGGATAGTGCATCTGCCACCACATTTTCATTGTGTTTCTTGTATACTATTTCAAAATCATAGACTAACATCTTATTTACCCATTTCTATTATTATTCTAATGACAAATATTGTTCCAAAAAATATTTGAGACTATCATGATCAGTCTTTACCTAAGATTGACGACCCATCAAATAATATCTCCATTGTTTGACCACATATATAATGGCCATCATTTCCTTCTCATAGATGGGATTGATCTAATTTTTACCCTTTAGTTTGAGACTTTAAAATTTAAGTTCCCTATATTATTACATGAGAACAACACCCATACCATATCTAGATGCATCACATTCAACCACAAAAGTCTTATAAAAATCAGGAGTGGCCAATACTAGAGTGGTGCACATAGCTAGTTTCAATTATTCAAATGCTCTGGTAGTTTTATCAATCCACTGGAAGGAGTATTTTTTCAACAAAGAGTTGAGTATGGATATAATCCTACCATAATTTTTGAAAAACCAATGATAGTAACAAGTTATCCCTAAAAATTCCCTTAGTTTCTTGCATGTCTTAGGAATCAGCTAGTCCACCATTGCTTTTATTTTTTTAGGATCCACTTTCACTCCATGTGAAACCATATGACCCAAATACTCAACCTCATGAGATCCAAAAGTAAATTTGGAAGGTTTGGCATACAACTATTTTTTTATATAATTAAGAGTACCTAGTTCACATGTTGTAAATGGTCTTCCCAATTTTTATTATAAATGAGGATATCATCAAAAAACACTAAAACAAATCTCCTCAAAAATGGCTTAAAAATAGTATTCATCAAAATATAAAATGTAGATGGTGAATTTTTTAGACCAAAAGGCATAACCATAAGCTTATAATGTCCGTCATGAGTTCTAAAATCTATTTTGGGTATGCCTTCATCACAAAACTATATTTGATGATACCCAGAATGTAAAACTATCTTAGTAAAATAAAGAGCACCATTAAATCCATATATAAAATCACTAATGATAGGAATAGAAAACTTATTTTTGATAGTGTACTTATTGAGATATCTATAATTAGGGTACATCCTCCAAGTGTCATCTTTCTTTCTCACCATGACAACTAGCAAAGAATATTTGCTTTGGATATGGTGAATGATTCTTATGTCCAACATCTCTTCTACCATATTTTTAATTTCAATTTTATGGCCATAAGGATACCTATATGGCCTGATGTTGGTTTGTGTACTACCAATAATAAGGTTAATGGCATGATATTGCATGTGACTATGTAGAAGTTCTTTTAGCATGTCACCAAAAACAACATAATGGGTGTTAATCACTTGTTGTAGATAAGGAGGTGTAGATGACTTAGTTGGTTAGAATTCAATGGAAAATGAGTGAAACACAAACCCTTCAACACCCTTTCAAATATTCTTGGTCATTTTATGGGAGCTAATAAGTTATGTATATTTATCCTTTAATCCCCTTAGCTCAAATATCCTTCCCTCATAATGAAAGTGTAAGAATAATTCTTAGAAATTCATCTCAATAGTGCCCAAAGTGGTGAGCGACTATACTCCTAGAATAATGTTAAATGCACCCATGGGAATAGTAAACATAGGTGAATTTAATAGGTAGTCTCCCATGGCTAACTTCATACTATGTAATTTTCCTAAATAGTTGATAGTACCACCATCTATAATCATGACTTAAAATGTTGTAGTGGGATAAATGAAATAATTCAAATGAGTATCCATCTTACTATTGATGAATTTGTGTATGCTTCTAAAATCAATCAATATAATGACCTTCTATTTATTAATAAAACCCACCACATTAAGTTTTTGTGGAGTACTAATACCTAAAATGGCATGACAAGAAATAGTAGGTTGAGAGTCTTCATATTCCTCCTCAAGTGCTTTTACATCCTCACCAATTACTTCCTCATCATATGCATCCTAATTGACACCTTCAATGTAAAATATCTTCTTTTCAACATAGTGATGTACTTTGATCTATTTTATATCACAACCATAACACAACCATTTTTCTCACTTCTCCTTAGTTTTTTGAGGTGTCAATATGGTGGGTTGAAGAAATGATGGTGATGGAAAGGTGTGATTATGACCATTAGTGAAATTTTTCCATTTGACCATCTATTTTTCTTTTATCATGCATGCCCTTGGGATAGATTCTAATATAAATGATGGATTTAATATTAAAACCTCTAATTTTATGACATATTTGAGTCCACCTAGAGAAATATTAGTTAAATTTCCCTTAGTGATGTCCTCCACCTATAAGGATAGATTCTAAAATTGATGAATATAATCCTTCATAGTCCATATTTGATGCAGTTTGGCTAACTAGTTGAAGTATTTCTTAGAGACATTATTTTGATAATGAGTCAAAAACTTATCAATGAAAATAGATCATGTAATAGGTTCACCATTATTTTTCTTTTGAGTACACAACCAACAATACCAAATGAACTTCTCAGATTCCAGATATAAAGATGCCATATCACCTTTTGAGAACTAGGAGTTTGGTGCAGATCAAATAAATTCTCAATTTTGGTATTTCAAGTGAGAGGATAATTACCATCAAACTTACACATATATACTTTTGTAAGCATTAGTTTCACACTAGAATTGAAGTTGTTAGTGTTGAGAGGAAGAGGACTTGAATGATTAAGTAGAGGGTTGTTTAGCTATAACTAAGATGAAATGACATCCAATTACATAATGATATGATGTAATTGATTGTGCACCCCATTAATCTCTTTTTTCATCCCTAAAAAATCAATTTTAAATGCAATAAATTTATCTTGCCATACTAAGACATTTATGTCAGCTCAAAGTTGAGAAAACATTCGATTTGAAGTTCCAAATTCCATGTCATCCCTAGAAGGAGTCATAGGAGTTTTCCCCCATTTTTTCACAATTAGTAGAACCCACAATTCATAAAACCTAGGAGGTTTTTCACCTCGAAAAATGTATATTAGGTTATGGTACTATTGTAATCACCTCACCAAGATTAATCCAATGACTTCTTTGGTGCACTAGGGTGAAAATTTTTGGCACCAAAAAAGTGTACCAGCAAAATATACCATTGTTATCATCTCATCGAGATGAATCCAATGACTACAAATGTGAAAGGGGAATTTTTTTCCAAAATTTTTAAAAATATTTAAATATATATATATATATATATATATATATATATATTGAACAATATTGCACTAACAAAAAAAATCTTCCTAGATTGCAAGTTATGTTTTTTCACTCCTTGTGCTCATAGAATTCATGCCTCTCTAGATCCAAAAAAATGGCATAAGAAACTTGCCTAAATCAAAGCTTTGATACCACTTTTAATGAACCATTACACCAATACCTCAAGGTGTTAGTGAAATCTACCCATTATGATCATAACATCCCACCATGTTCTCAAATTCTAGACTTTGGGATGGATTTGCACCCATACACTAGGATCCCTTGCATGTATGATCCTTAGATAAGCACTGTCATGCTAGCATAGCCATGTGCTCTATGATTTGAACTTGGGTGGAGGCTCTGATACCACTTGTAATGAAATTAATTAAATATTTTCATATAATAATTATATATCACATAAAATAAGCAAAGATAAGATATCACACAATAATAATTGATATCATAATAGAATAGTAGATAATATAGATGAGCCACTTCAAGGGGGAAACCTCTACAATAATGAAATAATATTAAAATACTAAATATGATGATCAAAGACTAACCACTACCTCCTATATATATTCTACTTAGCCATGGTTATTCCATAAACTGACCTAACATAGAGAAATGTAATAATAATATAAAAGAGATATGTAAGACACAAGTCATCACACATATCCCTAGACACACCAAAGATTAAGGGCATGACAAAGTCTATCCATCAAAGCAAACCTATCAGTCACTTTGTGTTTTTTTACCTTGGGTCTTAAGACCACATCTTTTCCACTAGTATTTAATTCTTAATAAAGAATAATTTTACAAAATTTACTTCATTAATCAGGATTTTAAATTTATCTTGAGACACATTTTAATGTACTTCACATGAGAACATAATGAAAACCTATAGGTCTACAAACATATAGGTCTACATTCTTTATGTTTTAGACTTTGAAAATGTGCCAACATGACTTCTTAAGCATTTCACATTCCTTAATTGTATCAAAAATATTATCAAGAATTAAAAACCTTCAAATTCCTTTGAAAACACACACTTATAACCTCTTTAAATCATTCTTATGTAGGCAATCATATTCATAGTCATCAAAATGAGAGAACATTGTGAGTTACCTAGAGAGAATGGTTTTGAGATTAGTATAGAGAGTTGTTGATGGATATGTATGGATTTAGGTGGAATTTGAACATGTTATATAACCTTCATTCATCCCCTCAAACATTGAAAACCATATAACAAACATAAACTATAATATTCAACCCTAAAAACTATGTAAAAGAATATATTTTCTTACCAAATAGATTTACTCATGTGATGACCTAGTGGATGAAGGCATGAAATACATTTATGAATCCATCCCAATTATTCGCATACTTCAGTGAGCTCATTATTTCACTTGTGAAGCCCAAAATTGACCATGTCATGGTTTTGCACCTCTAAAAAGCACCTTAGATCTTTATTAATTGTTAATAAAGATAAGGAGCTTAATCAAACAACCAATGTCACTAATTGATGTCCCATAGGGGTCCCCAATTTTTATCAAAATATTAGGCTCCAAATCCACCTGTACGGTCTATACCATTCACTTGAAACTAGCTTTCATAAGCTTGTGAAGAGAGCGATATAGGAGAAGAGAGTTGTTTACACTTTTATGACCTAAAAATTGATCCCAAAATGAAAATTTACCTATATAATCCCAATAGACACCTATAGAATGTTTTATCTAAAAATAAGTTCTTGAAGTCCATATAAGTACATTAAAATCCCTTTTAGGCTTTGAAATTTAATATTTTGGCCAATGTCTAACATCTTAACATATAGGAAAGTTGTATAATTACTCCAAGGACCTTATAAATAGTAATTTTATGAATTATTTACTTTGGAATATTTATAATACATTAGATTTATTCAAAAACATAAATTTCCATCATTAAACTTTACCTTAAAACTATCAAATAAACCTTAAACTATCCAAAGAAGCATTAGATGTTTATATAGGTTACTAAAGACAAGAATATGAATTTGGTAATACCCTAAAAACCTATGAACTTATTTAACTTACCTCATTATACCATGATATTACTAAACCACTAAAAGACCAAGAAATAACCTTACCTTAATTTCTCCAAATAAACCTTAATCTATGTTAACAAGGATTAATAAAGTCTTATTAGAGACCATATAAGGCATTATAAGACTTTGATCTAGGTTATAAAGACATAATAATAAAATTTTCACCTATATGGGTTAAAATTTTAAGCGTGGGGGTCAAAATTAGTTAACAAATTGGTGATTCATGAGGGTAGCATGCCTGTTATGTTAAATAGACTAGTAATATTGTCCTTTCATTGGGTAGTGGAGTCATTTGTACTCATAATCAGACCTAAAATATACTTTGAACAAGATGAACAATATAATTACCTCCAAACACACAAAACAAGGACAAAACACACAACTCAAAAGAGACAAACACATACATGTGCTAACAAGTACTTAGGGACCACAAAAAATAAGGAATCAAACTAACTATATATAACTGACCTAAACTTTTCTTCTTCCTCCTAGGTCAAAGGAGAATCTTGAGATATATTTTTCTCTATAAGATGAATAATGGCATGAATAAATATGCCTCTTGAGTAATATTCTTGTTATATTCATTATCCTCTTACTTACCACTCCTCTTGGCATGTTCTCAAATAAGTTACAATTACAAACTAGTCTCCTATAAAGATATGTTCATCATATGCTTCAAGTTTATTCTCATGATGATCTTTAGCTAAAACCTCAACTAATGACGTTATACCTATACATTTTTTTTAGACCTCAATAAAATATTGAGTGATATCATACTTCTTACTAATTGTCCTAAACTCATTAAGCTCTTCAAGGAGATTTGCATACTCACTCTAAGCTAAATCATTGTCCTCAATGAGTTTGTCTTGTTCAATCTCCTCATAAGCATGATATTCAAAAAATAATATACCTTATCAAAGGCCTTAAATCTCTTGAAGGAGTTCATTATACTTATAACAGTCATTTTTGTCCTTTTCTCTTTGATCAACATGACTAAGACCAATTATAAGAGCATATTAAATTTTATCTTTAAGGGATATATGGATGATAATATTTTCAAATCCTTTTATGAAATAATTATTTTATTTCAAGGAGGCTTCTTAAAGTTCATATTCTTTCTCATTTTTCACTATGTTAACCTAATTCATAACCTTAACTTATTTTCTTAGAGAGTCTTCAACCTCAATACTAGATTCAAACTCAAAAAAGTTAGATTAAATTGGATCTCTTTATTGAAGAATGATATCAAAATCAAATCCTAAAACCTCTTCTTTGAAAAATAATTTTCATTTATCTTCCCCAAGAGGATTACCAATGGAAATTTCTTCATTAAACTCACTTTAAGAATCTTCATCAGCTATAATTACAACTCTTTATTCTTCACTTACCTGCCATAGGATAGATTCCTCTTAAATAAGGGATGTGGTGGGAGGTTAATGGATAGGTTCATGAGTTATAGAGGGGGTATAAGGTAAGTTGATCACAATAATGGAATGGAGGGATAACTCTTGTAAATTGTGGGCTTGGATATGGTGGATTAGTGAAGGAACTCTTAAAGGGAAAGCAATTTGAGTTGTGAAATGGACACTTAATTCTCTTAAACAAGCACCTCCCTTCCCTTATAGTCCTCTTGAGTTTATTCAATAACTAAAATATGAATTCCAACCTTCTCAATTAGGATTTAATTCTTATTTTGAAAACCTTCTCTGATAGACCTCCAAGATGGAGTAGATTTGGGTTATTGAAGAGAGGGCAATGGGGTTTTATTAGGATCAAGGTTTTCTTTAACTAAAATCTCTTAAACTTGGATCTTTTCCTCTTATTTATCCTAATACTTCACTAATTGGTTCTAATTTGGGACCTTGATACTATTAGGTTCTCTTAAAGGTTAAATCGATTCTATTGAAGGTTTTACTTGAAGATAGTCAGTATTTTCATGAGTATAAGGAACATAGGAAGGTTGATAAGAAACACAAAGGGGATCTTGAAACTCTTGATCTAGATATATTTTTTAATTTTCCAAATTACCATCCTCTCTAGTACAAAATCACACAAATCATTCCTCTTTAGTGGATCAGTAGATACAATTACAAACCACCCAATCACTTCTTCATATTGGGAAGTAGAAAAAACCTTTCTTGATAGTTCTATTACTTTTCTCTCCATTTCATCCATTCCATCTTTAAAAGATTCAAAGTCTAGTAGAAGAGGAGGATAAGGATATCATGGTTGAAGACAATTATATATATGCATTGTCATATCCATATAGGGATGATGTAGACTGATCATAATACAAGTTTTCTCATAATGAGGGTAAGAGTGATGTTCTTGGTATTAAGGAGGATGACAATACTCATAAGGCTACTGAGGTATGTAGTTTTTCTACCAAGGAGGTTGATAAAGAGTACTATAAGATTGATTTAAACAATCATGATGCTAGTAAGGTTCATTATTAGACTGGTAAAGATAATCTTAAGGTTGATATGGAGTGTTATAGGATTGAGGAGATTCAACAACTTGCATGAAATTTAACTCTATTTCAAACTCAATCATAACAACCTCATCAATATAATGAAATGAATATAGAACTTAATTTGAATAAGAGACTAGGCTAATAAAACTAATTGATTATGGAAAAATTTGTCATTGATGTTTTAAATGCCTCCAAAGGATGATATGTATAAATATGACACCAATAATCCTTCCACAAATTTAGATGTCAGTCCCATCGAGCATGACAAAACTATCATCAATCAAATTTTCACCCTTTAGAAGGTGTTTCAATACTTCCAAATTTTATGTAACATGGAAACACCTCAAGGTTTTGGGTACCTTATTGAAGAGGTGAATCTCTAGGTTAAAGGGATAGCTCCCCTTGATGAACCACTTAGGCTCAAACACTAATCTACCACTTGATAGGAACATGGATAGAAACCTATTATAATTTGGGTGATAAAAAAAATATGATTTTACCACTACCAAACATATATATATATATATATATATATATATATATATATATATATATATATACACACTTCAAACATGATATTAACCTAAAATAAAAACTTATCCAAATTCACCTCTCTACATCTATACTTCTCATGAAAGTTGTGAAGAATGATTGAGTTAGGAAGACTAGTCAAAAGGTCATGGAATGACCTTATTGAAAAGACAAATCACTAAAACCTTAAAACTCACTTAGAAACTTCAAAAAACCTAAAAGAAAGGATTTTAAACTAAATATGAATGCTAAACAAGGACAAAATTTCAAGGAATCAAGACTATCACTTAGCAAGATCAACTAGTCAAGCATACACATTGAAACTAGTCAATGGAGGAGGTTAAACTAAAATTTTCTCATTGATTCAAAGGATTAAAATGGGTAGGGATTCACCATACACAAGTGGAGGATACAAACTTAGTTTATTAATATTGAATATATAGATAAATGTGAGAAAAAGGGAAAAGGGCATAGGAAGGAGAGAGAGAGAGAGAGATGACAAGTGTCTCATGAGTTGAAATCAAAAGAAGAGTTATGAAAATACCTCAACATGTATTATAATATAAGTATACTCCCCTAAATATTCCTTCCTCATATAATTTACGTGAAAGTTTGAAACTTGGCTTGACACCTTACATTTATTCTTCAAAATTTCCCCTTCTTTGGATTGTGAATGGATAGTTAGCCTTATTCATGGTTAGGTCATGTTGAACTACTCTCTCTTTGATCTTGACACCTTTAATATAATCTATGAATGTTCCATTTTACACACCACTTTCATTCTCTTTCTAGGTGTCTTGAAGTCTCTTCATCTCATTATTCCAATCTTATGTCAAAACCTGACTTCATCTTCTCCAATACATTATCTCTCCATGGATGTCATATAAACCTTAAAATCATGTAAACCTATTTGTTTAGGGAAGTGTATAGATGATAATAATAAAATAAGGACATGTTTGAGGACCCAATATGGATTTACAACTCCATGCCAATTTTGAGGCTTTGAGACCCTGTATAAGTGTGAGAACCAGGAAATGGCCTTGAAGCCTAGTCTCATTTTAGGCTATTTGAGACTGCCTTAAAAAATGAGATTTTTTTGATCACTTATATAATGTCAAATATTTATTTATATGCTTTAATAGGTATAACACATCTAAAATTACCTTTCCAAATAGTTATCAAGTTTTACATTGCTCAAAACCCTACAAAACACCTAAAACCCATAAAAAATAGTGCATTTAATGTAGTCTATATAGCTAAAAGTACAAACAAAGTACATGGTTGAAACCTAATTGTAATGCTCAAGAATATCTAGGAGGTTTTATAATCAACTAAGGTCATTTAATTAATTTTAATAGCTCATCTCTCTCAATTGGTATTTACTAGGGTTTTAGGAGGGTTTAAACCTATTTTAGTTCTTAGCAATTGTTCATATACCTTGGGCCCTCATTCCCTAAATCAATAACACAATTTCCAAGTGTATAAACCTGATCAAATTTTCCTAGTTTCTTAGGTTCCCATGCATCTTTTCTATATAATTGTGAGTGTAATAAGTTGACTCTTGGGTTGAAAATAGGCCATTAAAGAGGGGTCAATAGTCTTAAGTTTTGTTTATGAAGGTTTGAGGCCTAAACCAAAAAATAATTCCATGATTTTTTAGTATGAGTAACTGATTACCACCTACAAATACAATTTTTTATCATTCATAGGTTCATGGTCTCATCAAGTAAGAGAAATATGGTCTTAGATAATAGTCATTTGTTTGAGGAGATTGAGGTGGTCTTGAGAGCCGAAATGGCACTTTACTTGATTGTTTTTCTTTTTAATACCTCTAAAGGGTATAAAATAAAAATATACACCTTAAAATTACCGAAATAGTTCATTTTATCTTCATCAAATTTATTTTCTCATCATTGGACTTATGGTATGCTTATGTGTGAGTTAGGCTTTACATGCCTAGACATGGTTTTTAACAAAAATCCTTATGTTGTTGGGTCTGAGGGCTGTATGGAGATTATTAAAATTTCATGAATTATATTCATTAATTTATTCTTCATATCAACCTCCCATATTCATTATTAATAATTAATCCTTCCTTACCAAGGTAGATAGGCCTATAACTCATGTTGACTATGTAGGTAGGGTTTAAAAATATATTTAGTCATATTTTGGTCACACCATATCTATTTTAATCCTAAAATGACCTATGCACTATCTATAATATTAATTATACTTCAATAATTAATTTATGTATTATTCCCCTTATTCAATCTTGAAAATAACCTTCTCTTCTTAGCAACATGTAGGTGTTTATTAGAGTGGTTGGATGCATTTAAGGGTTTTAGATATTTACTTACAAACCAATGAACATATTTAATAAAATTTTTCATGTTATTGAGAGTTTAGGACCTTATTAATTTTCTCAAAAATATATACTTCACAAACACACACACTTTTTCTAGACTATCTAGGCATGGCTTTAGGTATTCTTTAGGATGATTGAAATCATTTTGAGATTCAAAGGTTCTAGTATACACGTTAAACATTAAATTAATATTTATATTATATTATAAACCTATAAATTTACCTTATAACTCTTCCACCCCTTTTAATTATTTTTCCTTTAAAAATGTCATTCATATATTTCAATCTCATCCAAGAAATGACTATAGGTGACTACTAGGAAAGATTTTGAAATTTTATTCTTGAACTTGGCTTCCTCAAATCCATAATTGACACCTTGAAAGAATTTAAAACTCATCATATTTTCACTTCCCTTGTTCTAAAAGGTTCATTGGCTATTTTTTAGTGTTCACAAACCTTTGTCTTCTCATCTTCATACTTAGACTTGTGCATAATTATTAGCCTATAGATTCTCTCTCATCTTAACCTTCATTGGCCTTAAAACACTTATTTACTTACATATATTTGAAACTTGTCTCATATTTTCATTTTCACTTATTCATACTTTAAATATATTCTTGTTTTGATGGTAATTAGCTCCTTTGGTTCAAAATGGGGGACCTACATGTCTATCACCTATAGGTCTTCATTATGCTTGTATAACTATTAGGAAGGATTCTCTTGAGTCTCTCCTTTAACCCAAAATTAACTTTTTTCTTATCCATGATCTAATTTCCAAATTCCAAGTTCACTACTATGCATTTGTCTTTCTTCTCAAGTTGAAGACCAAGTGAATCTATCAAAGCAAACATGTAGGTTAATTTGTGTTCTTTTTGACCTTGGGTATTAAGACCATCTCTTTTACACTAGTCTTTAATTATTACTCGAGCATAAGGTTACCAAATTTCCTTAATTACTCAATATTTTAAATTGATCTCGAGACATATTCTAATGTACTTCACATGAGAACATAATGTAGAACTATAGGTCTATAGACCTGTAGGTCTACATTATTTATTATTTAGAATTTTAAAAGGTGATAACATGAAATTTTAATCATTTTAAATTTCTCCATTTTCTCAAAAAACATATCAATAAATCAAAATATTCAAATTCCTTTGAAAATGCACACTTAGAACCTCTTTAAATTATTCTTATACAGGCAGTCATATTCACAGTCATCAAAATGAGAGAACATTATGAGTTACTTAGAGATAATGGCGTTGAGATAAGAATGGATATTTTTTTATAGATTAAATTATAATTATAACATGGTATAAAACCTTCATTCATACCCTCAAACATTTAAATCCATGGAAAAAATAAAAATTATAAAAGTCAACCCTATAAATTATGCAAAAGAATAGCTTTTCTTGCCAAATGGCTTTCCACACATGCCAACCTAGTGTATTAAAGTATTAAATGAGTTTAAATACATTTTATTATCCATACCAATTATTCTCATGCTTTAATGACTTCATTATTTCACTTGAGAATCCCAAAATTGACCTTGTCATTGTTTTGCACCTCAAAAAGGTACCTTAGCTCCTTAGTGATGATTCATAAATATAAGGCTCTTAATAAAATAAAAAATTTAAATAATTAATAACCTTTTATGGTTCTCAAACTCTATTCAAAATCTTAGGCTCTAACGCTACTTCTATGGCATGTACAATTCACTTGAAAATGGCCTTTATGAGCTTGTGAAGAGAGTGATGGAGGAGAGAGAATTTTTTTCTCTTTTAAGACTTGAAACTTGATAAAAATATGTAATATAACATTTATAATCCCAATATACATCTATTTAATGCTTTCATTTTAAATTTAGTTCTTTAAGTCTGTATAAGTGTATTAAACTTTGTTTTAGGTGTTGAAATTCAAGATTCTTATAAATGTATAACATACTAACATATAGGGAAGTTTTATAACTACTATAAAGACATTTAAAAGAGTAATTTTATGGATTATTCACTTTTTAATCTTTAATATACATTTTACTTAGTCAAAAACATCTTTTTCCCTCATTAAAATTTACCTTAAAGTTTTTAAATAAACCTTAAACTCTCCAAAGAAGTATTAGATGTTCATACAAGTTGATGAAGACAAAATATGACTTTGGGAATATCCTAAAAATATATGAAACTTATTTAAATCACCTCATTTCACCATGATATGACTAGACCACTACAAGAACAAAAAAGAACCTTACCTTAATTTCTCTAAATAAACCTTAATCTATGCTAACAAGGCTTAATGAAGACCTGTTAGAGACTATATAAGGTATGACAAGACTTTGACCTATTTTATCAAGACATGATACTCAAGTTTTCACCTATAAGGGTTATAATTTTAACCTTAAGGGTTAAAATTAGTCAACAATGGTACTTTTGGATCAACTCACCAATTATTCTCATTTTTGTTTTTTACCATAGCCATTTGTTGCTAGTACAATAGCTTTTGCTTTTCTAAATATAGTTAAAAAATTGCATGGTACCCAAAGATCATTGCAAGTTACCAAGATCCCATATTTAATATATATTTTTGGACTAAATTATTTGCATGTTTAGGTACCTAGTTGGCCCATAACTCATTATATCATCCTCAATCTAATGGACAAATAAGGGAAATCAACAAATGTGTAGAAGGGTATCTTTATTATTTTATTTCTAAAAAATAAGACAAATGCGTTCATTAGATTCCACTTTATAAATGGTGGTATAACACTTCTTCAAATATGTCTCCCTTTGTGGCATTTTATAGGTATCACCGCCCCCCCCAATCTATCACTTTAGCTTTTACAATGCATCCTAACACATTCACTATCAGCATGAGGTGATAATCAATTTGTGATAGAATTTAGTAATAGAAAAAAATATAATGAAGCAACAAGTAGATTAACAGCATAGTGAGTGGAATTTTGGCATAGTTGATTGGGTTTTTGTGCATTTTCATCCATATAAATATATGTATTTAAAATAATAAAAAAAGGATAAAAATCTATCACCTAAGTATTAGGATCTTATCAGATCTTGTAGAAAATTGGCAATGTGGATTACAAGGTGGAATTACCTCCATCCACTAACATACATATGATATTTCATGTATCTTATATGAATGAGGTAAGTGGACATAGATTTTCCACCTATATTGAGTTACCTAAATTGAATGAAGAAGGTCGAGTCATTCTAAAGCCTAAAGAGATCCTTCACATGTGAACTAAGAAAATATGGATCAGATCCATTTAAGGATTATTTATTCAAATGGAATAACGTGAATTATGAATATGTAACATGGGAGGATGAAACATTCATACAATAACATCTTGGTTTGATTCAACATTGAAGACACCATTATTTTGAGGGGATGGGCATGATACACCCTTAACCTATAGTGAATCTAAGGATATGTGTGGTTGACTTGTGTCTTACACATCTTCATAATATCTTGTTATATTTCTCTATGTTCTTTGTATGGTCGGCCTATGAAATAACCTTGGCTAAGTAGAGTATATATATGAGGTAGTGGGTAGTCTTTTATCATGATATTAATAATTATATTCTTATTACATTATTTTGGAAGTTTCCCCTTTGAAGTGGCTTAGTCATAATATTCTAGAATTCTACTCTTTCACCAAATTTTGAGATGGATTTGTTTTTTTATCTTAATTATGCATTATATAATTCCATTTTTATGAATCATCTAAGTAAACTATTGAGAAAATGGCCTAAAATCTATCCTCAAATTATGAGATACATAACTTTGGAGGGTAATTACACATATATTTTGTCTCACCATTTATTGTTAATGAACCATTTTAAAGGCCAAAAAAATATCATACCCTTCTTTCTTATAAAATCACTAGAGGTCACCAATACAACATTCAATTTTAACCCCAACTCTAACTTATTACATTAGGGTCTCATTTTCTTGATACTTAAGAGGGGTGAACCAATTTGGGATAAATTAATTATTAAATCCATATATCTAAAAAGTGGAGAAGAATATTTGGATGAGGGTGATGATGGAGGAAATAAAACCCAAGAGGAGGAGGCCCCAACTAAACCCATAGAAGAGGAAAACATTGACAAGTCCACTCTTATTACCAGCATGGGAAAAAATGAAAGGTTTCAAAGAAAGGAAAATATTAGGTTCCCATAGCCCAATGAGTAATAAAATATGGGAATTGTAAATGAACTTGGAAAATATGTAGACCAAACTATTTATGCAATATATTTTATGTATTAAAATTTATGAGAAAATTGGTAAGTTGAAGTCACAATTGATGCTTATCTGACCCTAAAGATCAAGCCTTCATGAAGGATAAGTTGAAGGAAAAGTGAAGGATTTAGTAGGGGAGGGAGAATTAGGGGAGGTTACCCCTAGAAAAAAATAAAATACAATGCAATAATGTAATCTAGTTGTAAAAATAAGTGTGAATAAAGCTTTGAAATCAAAAGATTAACTATAATTTGATGAATCTGCTACCAATACTTATTAATGTTGAGAATGACCTCAAAAATTTTATTGCTTTATTGATAAGTCATTTTATTTCAAAAAGTCATGAAATATATAAAGTAATCCTCTTATCAAGTCTTCATCAGGACCATTTATATAAATGTATGCAATATCATTGACTAGTTTAATTCTCTTATTTCTTGAAACTTGTTTTGAAGTTTGTTTATAGTCAAGTCAACACTATCTACATTGACTTGATATTTGTCCAATTTATGAAATATTTCATGATCAAATAAAGGCATGGCATTTACAACTTATTGAATGTGCTTTTTTAATTCTTCAAACATGAATTTTGCTAAAATAGGATTTCCATTTTGTTCCTTATCATTGATAAAAGCACATTTCAAAATTTTGACTTCTACATTAATTTCTATCATTATGTCACTCCCAAATGACCTTGCATTATTGAAATTTTTAATGCATTCTTGAACTGATTGGATTCTAAATTTTGTGACCCAAAATAACTCAATGTGATTAATAACTTATTATTTTTTTATTACTCCATCAATAATATTACAAGAGGGAAATTTTGATAATTTAATCCTTTTAGGGACAAAATATTCCTAGTTTTGTATTTCTTTCGTATACCTATTTTTCTTTTTTGTTACCTATTCACATTCTAACTAGACTTCAAAAACCATTGTCATTACATCAATAATTGTTCAAACTCCAAGATTGATATTATCAATACAATCTTTTACTACATTAACCATTTGGCCTATTTTTTTTATTTTCTCTAATTTTTAAACATGAAGACTTGATGAAACAGTTGTTGGCTAAACTGGTCTAATAAAAATCTATATTACTAAAAAAATAATGCTAATTGTTAGATGCATATCTTCCTTCATCCCTTATTTTGTATATTTACCCAAATTAACTCTTGATATCTGATAGTCATCAACTTTGATCTCTAATTTATCTTTCTCAATTGTAGGAATTTCCACCTCTTCATATTTTTCTCCTCTTTCATCTTCTACCATTCATGATATAATTCTTTCTTTTATTGATTTTTAAAAAAATAAATTGGAATTTTTAGATTACCAAAATCAATCTCCTCAAGTTCAATAATTTTTATTCTTTTTTTACCACTATAGACAACCAATTTGGAATTGTTGTGATTACATAAAGAGGTGAGACAAAAGTTGAGATTTTTGGGGCCAACATTGTTAGGGTAGAATAAGGCATTATTTCTATTGTGAAACCTTGAAAATATGTTTCTCCTTATTTTTTTTTACTAACTACATCAATTGGAGTTATTAGAGAGAAAATAAGAGGCACTTCAGGATTTGAGGGATAAGAAGAAATAGGAGTGACTTATTGTAGTGGGGAAACAAATGATATAGGGAACAATATGTTATTAGAAGTAAGGAATTATTGAGTTGTATTTTATACAGGATCTTGGGACTATAGGAAGCTATCAATAGGAACTTATTAGAAAATTAAGGTATTAAGAGAAGAGAAATTTTCACCTAAAAATTTTACCTTGAGATTTATACCCTTCATAATGGAATACCCTTTTGAATAGTTTCTTGTTCTTGTGCTTCTTATATGAAAAGGAGTTATCTAATTAGGTTTGTTTCATTTGATTTCTCTATTTCAACATGTTGTTGCTTATCCAAACTACCATTTTCATCTTCCATATGATTTTTATGGAAATCAATATGCCCAACATCAATTTCTTTATTCCATAGCTACTTAAGAGTCCTTTCAAGCACCAAACTTATTCTACTTCTAAGAGAAGTAGCTTATTTATTATCCCAATGAATTATGTGTAGTGGTTTTATTGCAATTCCATCCTTTTAAAAAATTGGATCCAATGTAACTTCATCATCTACCAATTGCTTTGATATTTTTATTATACCAAATTTGACTATCTATTTCACCATAAACTATGAATAGTCCCTGATTCCAACCATTTTTTCATATCATAGTCCATCTAGTAATTTTCAAAGTGTGAGATGTTTAAATGGTGTGAGATGTTTAAACGAAGGCCCAAGATTTTGTTTAATTAAACCCTTTATATCAAATGCAAACTTAATTTCAAAAGTGTTGAGATTGCAATGGGACATATCTTTCTCCACTATTTTAGCTTTCATTAATAATGGAAAAGTGTATCTACCAATAAAAAATAGAAATTTAACCCCTACTCTATGTCTACCTATCTAAAACTTGTGTGTTTCAAAAATTTATCTCACTAAATTCATTAATTCCCACTTATCATTGACATACTTTGGAATCATGTATGGATTAGCTTCATAGCCACCAATCCTCAAATAACTAAAATTCAAGAATTATATGAACCAAGTTCCCCAATTGGCTATTTATGTGGTAGTTACCATTGATATCCTTGTGTTGAAAATTTATTTCTTGAACAAATGAATGAAAAATTGAAGGAAAAAATCATTTACTCTCCTAAAGTGTTAAATGCTTTCTTTCAATGCAAGTTAAGAATAAAAATAATATACTTTTATTTATCCAAAGTCACCCATTGTATATAATACATTAAAATATCTTCAACTAGCAACAACGTAGATAAGATAGGAGGTCATAAAATTTTGATGTGACTCTTAATTCCATTAATTATTTATGGATTGCATCACTAATTAGTTATCCCCAATTGAAATATTGCATATTCCTATGAAAAATAAAAATGAACCTATACATCTATGTCTAAAAATTATTAGCTATTAGGCCCCCTACTATTCTATGTAATAGTGTTATTATATCATTTATCTCATTCTTGAAGTTAGATATTTCAATATTCTTTGAGATTCATGTAGAAGGGTACCTTGGTTTGATCAACCATTCATTTTTGACTTGTTTAGAACATGAGAAATTATTATCATCCTAAAAACTTTGAGATGAATTAAGAGTTAAATTCATAAAAGAATATCTATTTTTAATATTCAACATACTATCTATGTGATACAGACCTAATATTTCCACCAATTCATGCTATGAATCTCTCAATTCCCTTGTTTCTAAATTATAATTTTATGCCATAACCAAAACCAATTTAGGAGATTACACTAAAATTGGAATGTTTGCATCTTGTTCCAATCCACTATCAACAATAATTTTACCAAAGTTAAATTTATGTATTGTATTCATTATCTCATAAAATTCATCTAAGTCAATATGACCTAGATCAGTATCTAAAATGTTCTCCACATTGGATTCTAATGGTGAAATATACATTACCCCCTAAAAATGGTACTTCATATCTAATATGTCTTTGTTTGGAGTTATCTTTTCTGGAGTAGTGGATGAAGACATTAATTTTGTAGGAAAATTGATAGTTAGGAAGTATTCACATAATGATGGTTATTTACAAATTTTGACAAAAAAAACAACTTAAAATAAAACAAGTTACTTAATTACACCTAAAAATTATACTCACAGATTTATCTATGCAAATTTTCTTCACTCTGATGTCATTCTTTTTATGTTACCATAACATATTCATGAAGAATCACGAGAACCATTCGAGAAAAGGCCTTCGAGAACAATTCAACACTAATTGGGCCACAAATTTGTGTTAGTGATTATTTAATTTCATTTGATTAATTTCACCACCTATTCAATTATCTTTCCTCATTCACATAGCAAGGATAAATTTTATTACAATGCACAACTTCTTGCATGAAATAATAAATCGAATTAATTTGTTATTTTTTACGTCCTTGATTTTTTAATTTCACTTCCCTTAGAAAAATGTACTTTTATAATAGCTAAACAAAATGAAATTTAATTGTTCTTTTTATATTTTATTTATTTATTATCCATATTACGTGGCCATAAGGTTTCACACATTGACTAGAAATAAATAAAAGAAAATTTTGATCCTTTATTTTCAAAATTTTAACCACTCCCACCATATTTACACCATATGATTTTCTCCTACATGTAAAAACAAATTTAATTTGTTGTCTTGTTTGATTTTCACCTTCATCCAACTTCTATGGTGTCATATAACTTTCTATTGGCATGACAAATAAAAAAATAATTTAATTTATTCTTCTTTTTTATAACTACATGCTCTCCTAGTACCATATGGTCATACATCTCTTTTTTGGTGAGAGAAAAAATAAAATGAACTCATTCCTTCTTGTTTTTATTAAACCCCTATATCTCCTCTATCCAATTGTTATGGTACCATATAGTTTTATATGATAGTAAATACAATTTTATTTTGCTTTCATTCTTATCTTATTCCAATCCTTATGACACCATATGTTTTCTTCCTTAAATAATCACATAAAATTATGTTTTATTTGGTGTTGAGTAAGTATATGCAAAATAATCTAGAACTTTTGCATGCTTGAATGGTGTATAAAAAATTCAAAATCTTTGAAAGAGAAGAAGTTTTATTTTAACATGACTTGGGGAAATGTTTATGGCATGTGCATGGTGTGGGGAGAATTTTAAAAAATTGCACTATGGGGGGATAAATGAAGTTTGCATCCACATAAGTTGAAGAAAAGATATTAATTGTACATTTTGGGGAAGTATCCATGACAATTGCATGGAAGTAGGAATTAAAATTTGAATTGCATATTTTAATTAAAATAATTAAACATTATTTAAATCAAATTTTTTATTTTTTTATTTTACAATTACACTACATGAAAAGGTGGAAATAAAAATTTCATGACTTGAAAAAGTGTTTAGGCAATTTAGCATAACTCAAAAAAAAAAAAAAAAATCACTTGAACAACTTGAAAAGAGTTAATGATAATTTTAAATAGTTGTTGAATAAGTTGAAATATTTTGACATAAAATGGGATATTCTTCTATATATGGAATCCAAAGTGAGTTGGATCAAGCATTAGTAAAAAAAACATGCATAAGAACATAACTAGCTAAGCCAACTCCTTTAACATGGTTTAAAAATGACAATTAAGAGTTATTGAAAGAAAGAACATACATAATACCTTCCCAAAAGAATCCCACCATCAAAATATAGCTCAAAACATGATTATCCCTTGATTTGGTTCTTAAGTCTTTGTAAATGATGAATTCAATGGTCCTCCATCATCTCTTATGCACTAATAAAACTAGGCTCATGATATTTAAAATAATGTTATGCCTATCTTGAATCTATCCTATTAAAAATTAAGCATTGAAAAACTAAAAAAAGAAAGGTTATATAGATAATTTTGTATAATAAGTTTACACAAATGAAGATTTAAAATGGTGGTCTTATCCCTCAAATTTATAGATTTTTAAATTTGATCAGAATCAACCATGACCATCCATCTTGAGATCAAGATCTGTGGCCATGAATTAATTCAAGTTTGGAGATAATATCCATAAATAACCTCATAAATATTTGGAAGGAAGGGAAATTAAATAGGCATGAGATGCCTTAAACCAAATATTTATTGCATTTATGGCTTATAGATGCCACCCCATAAATGATGTCACTTGATGATGTAAATATTAAGAATTAGTATCCAATTAAAAGATATTTAATAACTTTCATGGATTTTCCACTTAACTTCTTGATTTGGATTAATTTTCCTAAGTGAGATTAATCAAATTTTATGTAATTCTTTGGAAATTTATTGCACACTATTAATCAAGCTGGTCAAAATGTCATATTACTTGGTCATAATTTGACTAGAGTATAATTATAATAAGGTGTCAATTGTATATGTACCAATACCCCATTTAGGACATTATCGACATGAAATAAAATGTGCACATGTCTTATACCTATGAATTAGAAGAATTTAGTAGTTTAGAGAATCAAATTACATTTTCATCATTTTAAATCGAAAGGATTTGAGAAAAGTTAATAATCACATAAAATGCATTGCCCCATTTAGGGATACATTAGCCCAAATTAGCACATGTATACGATAATCTTGAACCATTTACTATGTTTAAGTGAGTTTGTCTTAAATTATGCATTTGAGTGAATTTCAAGTAAGATTGATAATTTTAACACAACGGTATTAGCAATTGGATTTCTAAATTTTACCCCTATTTGAGAAAGTGTAGTGATACATTCAGCTAAAGCAATATGTTTTCAAAGAAACGAGTTGTCAAGAAGAAGCTATAAGGAAATGACCCATGACTCCCCCTTGAGAGTACATATGAGGATAAAAGATAAGGATGGACTCTCAAAAAGAGAGAGAAATAGAAGTGAAATCAACCCATAGATGAGATTAAATCCATATGAGCTAATGCTTGCATGCATTGATTCTTAGTTATCAAAATATAATTAGAATATAGTCTTTAGAGCTATTAAAGATTTGAAGGTAGATGTATTTAAATAATATCCTTGACCTTAGTAGGGTCAACTTTGATCCCTCTTTGTGATATAATAAACCCTAGTAATTTTCTTGAAGATACAACATGTATCCAAAAACTACCTACATAGTCCAGATGGACCTCACGCCAATGTAGTTTTCCCAAAAGTGAGAGAAAATGGAATGAAAAATGAATAAAATAGAAAATAATGAACCACTATTCAATTAGAATCATAATTTATATGCCAAGAGATATACATATTACATAGAGTCTGATGTGTAATCTATTTTGTGTTTAGTTTCATTAGTGCACTTGAGAGCTGATCTTTAGGGTCTCTTTGATTTTAAGACTTGGATTCAAAGCACATAATGCTTAATATAGAAAAATGAAATTATGCATCAGAATTATGAACAACTTATAATGACAATATATTTCAATTAGGAAGATTCAGTTCAAATGTGAATATTTATAACTAAGGATAATGATAAGAACTACCGATACCAAAGTTACAACTATTTACATTTAGAGAAAAATAAAACATAGATGAACCTAACTTAAAATCAAGATATGAACAGTCAATATTTAAGTAGGAATAAGAATACATAAAATAAAATCAAGAACAACTTAATAAATAACATGAAAGCAAGATATGAATAATCAAGATCCATGTATAATTACAAGATGTACCTGGAAAAAAAAATAACAAGAGAAAACATGAACATAAAAGGAAAAAATAAAAATAGAAATAAAATAAATGAAGATACAAGGAATCAACCAAGACAATAAACAAATAAACACACACAAACAAGAGTTAGTCACAATGTAAGTATGAGCAAAAAAAACTATCATTCATACACATGTAATATATGTGTTAATTTCCACAAAAGCATAATAAAAATAAGAACACAAAGTTTCCCCTAAGTGATAGGGAAATAATAATACAAAAAGATGGGACAAAAAGAATAAAAGTAAGGAGGTGGTTGAGCTAAATCCAGATTTATGAGATGAGTGGATAATGCTTATAGTTCCATGGATGAAAGATCTAACATAAAATTCAAGCCAAATGTAGTTCTCCCAAGAAATGGGATAGAATAAAAGTGATGATAATAAATAATGATTGATGTTGTAGATGAATATGGGAATGGGATCATAAAATAGTGAGAGAATTCATATTAGTGCTTAAAAAATGATAATAGCATGGAGATGAAAATAAACAAAAGTTCAAGATAATGTTTTTGTTTGTTTTGTTGATCATTTTCTAATGTTTTTATTTTTCAGGGATAAGCAAAAAAAGTGAAATATTCACAAAAGGCCCAGGTAATTACCTAACTAAGGAGATGCACATCCATAGGTAAGATTTCAAACAACAACTTAACTATAATTAATAGTCTATGGTCATAAATTAGTGAGAATGAGGTCCTAATAAGGCCACAATATTCACCAAAAAGGAAAAAACTAATAATATAATAGTATACAACACTATATAAATCTTAAGAACCATTTAGCAGGCAAAACCAATAAGATAATGTACCCATGTTCATTTGTTTGTAGGAAGAAGCTACAAAATACTATCTAGGTTGAACTAATTTGTATAACTAGTGTTTAATATTTCCATAATGCCTATGAGTCATAATTGGGAAAGTGATAAAATTGTTCAAGTTACAATATCCTAGGGTATGAAAAGAACATGGTTATAAACAAAATGGTCTAGAATAAATATGGTCCAAAAGAAGATGGTCTAGGGTGGGATGAAATGAGTTGAGCTATAATATAAATGACTCAGAGTGCCAATGGTCCAAATCTTCAATTATCTAGTGTCGTAAAAGATATGGTTCTCATAATAATGATCTAAGGTAGGTTAAAACATAATAAATGTGGTCCAAAATAGGATGGCTCAAGATATAATGGTAGGATAAAATAACTTCAGCAAAAGTTTCCCCCCAGTAAAGGGTCTTGTAGATAATGGTTCAAATGGATGTCAAACATAGAACTACTTGAGATGTACAATGTTCATGGGCTCTAGAAGTTATTTTCCACCTAGAGTGTCTAACCTATATGCTCCTAATCCATAGTTTGTTGTGATAACATATGGGCCTAAGACATTAGGTTAGAACTTACCATTTTTATTACATTCAACATTTATGTTCTTCTGATTCTCTTTTAAGACCAAATCACCAATTTCAAAATCCTAAGGTAGAATGTGCTTGTTGTAGCTTGAAAGTTTACTATGGTAGATAAATACTTACCATCAAGGAGTTCTATTTATTACAACCTAGATACTCTATAATATTTTTCATCTTTAATATTCTCCAAAGATACTCACAATGAAGGTAGTTTGATCTAAATCAGGATAATATTTTTTTTGCCATAAACAAGGGAGTATGGAGTGGCTCTTATGGGGTTAGATGACTAGCTAGATAAGCCCAAAGGGCATGAAACATTTTCAAGTGCCAATTATGCTTAGTTTCATTGATAATCTTTTTGAATACAACAATAATGGTTTTATTTGATGCCTTGGCTTATCCGTTGCCTTACAGGTTATATGGTATGGATTTCTTGTGATTAATTTTGAATTTTGCATAAATTTATTTAAAATATCTATTTATAAATGATCCACCATTATCGAATATAATGAGATCCAAGATGTTATATCAATAAATGATATGGTAATGTATAAAATTAGAAATCTACTTCTCAATGATGTAAGGAAGAAGAATGGCCTTGATCTACTTATTAATATACTCGAAAGCAGTGAGAATATATTTATTTCCATCCAAAGATATTGGTATTATTTTCCCAATGTGATCCACATCCCTTCTCAGGGATATGTCTCCCCACTGAGGCAATCATTGCATGCCACATGTCCGATCGGGAATCACCTCAAGTGCTTCGTGGCTGGCCATATAGGGATCTAGAAGAGGACCCAAATCACTCCAAAGATTTTGGCATGATGGCCAATCCTTCTAATGGTATCAGAGTGGTTTGTCTTTAGAGTGTATGATCTCAAGGATGAGGTTAGATTACAGGAAGCTTGAGTGGAAAATAGAACCAACAGAATATCCACCTATTCACTCCAAATGACTTCAAATGGTAGACAACACTGAGGCATCTGATCCTTTCAAGGAAATGGTGAATAAATCCCTCTAACAACAACAAGCACGGATGCCACAACAATTCACTCAAATTCTCCAATAAATCTCAATGGGAAATTTTGGCTCCTCATCTGCACCTGCACATCCTTTTAGTGCCCCAATACCCTTCAAGGTTTAGGTGAACTTTGAAATTCCTACATTTGAAGGCAAAATCAATGCTGATGTAGTAAAAAATTGGTTGGATCAATTGTCATATAATTTTTCTATAAATAAATTCACTGATAAAGAGAAGATTACTTTTGCTCTTTTGAAAGCATTGTTTCCTATCAAAAATTGGTGGAAAGTGTACAAAAAGAGATTCAGTGTAGATGATATTGGCCTTGAGACAGAACCTACATGGGATGATTTCATAGATGTTGTAAAGGAAGAATACTATCCCATTTGAGCATATGACAATCTATATATAGAGTGGCAACAACTTCACCAAGGTAAGGAACAATCTGTTCAAGATTACACTGAAATTTTCCATTCTCTATCTATGAGATTGGGCATCTAAGAAAGTGAGAAACACAACGTTCTAAAATATCATGGCAGACTACAATGGTACATACGGGGAGAAATGGAACTCTTCAATTTGGAAACCATCAGTGAGGCATACAAGTTCACAGTGAAGATTGAGCAAAAGCATGGAAGAATGAATATAAATAATCAATCTTCAAAATGGAAAAGTGACAAAGAAGGTCAAACACGAGGCCAAAATTGGAAGCAAGAGGAATGAAAGATTGGGAAGTGGTGTGATTATCATAAATTTGGAACTCACTCCAAAGAAGAATGTTGAGCTATCAAATCACTTCTTTCTGAGTCACAATCCTCTACTCTACCTCATACAAAACCTGTAGTCAAAGAGGTTGAAGAAGAAATTATAGATGCTGATCCTGAAGCCATTGTTGCTTCATCATAGACACATGACAAGATGCTAGATGACAAGGGAAGGTTGTTTCACTCTAAGTTATGGGTGAAACGTAAGCCTCTACATTTCATTCTTGATAGTGGAAGTCAAAAGAATTTAATATTTTCTAATGTTTTGAAAAGCCTAAATCTATCCATGAAGCCTCACCCAAAACCATACAGCATTGGATGGTTGAGTCTAGGGAGAAACCTCTATGTCACCCACTAATGTCTTCTCTCATATGCAATACAACCTTTCTAAGATGAGGTCTTCTATGATGTGGTCAATCTAGATGTTTGTGATGTACTCTTTGGTTATCCATTCATGTATGATCGACATGGTATATATGAATCAAGAACTAGAAGGATCACTCTCACAATTGGAACACAGTGCTATGGGGTACCAGAAGTACCACCTTCTACATCTGTCTCTCTGATTAGTGCCAAGAAATTTGTTCTCATGGTGATCAAGCCATAGGAATCCAAAAAGGCTGATGTTACAGCCATAACTACATAAACAACACAAAAATAGAATCAAATAGATACCGAGCTGAAGAAGTTCACAGCCTTCCATCCATAGACTGATGGTCAGATAGAAATGGTGAACAATCGGGCCCTGCACAGTTCCATAAATCACAGTCCCTTCCAAGTATGCATTAGGAATCAAATAAAAGTACAACTACCACACTTGATGAAAAATATTGATGCAATTGGGACCATTACTTCTCAAGGAGGGAGGAATGATACAGACAACAATTCAGATGACAATTCGGGTGATGGGTCTACCCCAATCGATGGCAGAACTTTTGGGAGCCATAACTTTTGTACCGTAGCTCCAATTGACTCACCATTTGAACCGTTGGAAAGATAATAATTAGGGAAATGTTGTGAGATGGCATTGATCTTTTCTTAATGAATTTTGACCCCCTAAAACCCAATGGAAGTGTCCCAAATTTCAATTTTAGTAGTGCAGTCTAAAAATAGTAAATTTCTAAAAATAGTAATTTCTCAAATTCTGTATTGTTGTAAATAATGGAAGTCAAACCAATTCATCTCCCTCAAGATTTGTGACCTTCCACATCCTTCCCACACCTTAAAAACATGTATAAATGAAGATGTAACTCGAAATGGAAATCAAACATCTCTCCTTAGAGATAAGCATATGTTTGGGTCTAAAATTTTGATAAATAAAACATCTCTTTTTAGAGATAGCATTATTTGAACTGTGTTCTTATTTTTGAATTATCTTTCAACCAAAGCTTTTGAGTTTTGGATCAAAATGAGATTAAGGCCCCAAGTATAAAATGAACATGGTGTATTGATCAGTTTTATTAACAAATAAGGTGCATGTATCAAATTTCCATGTTGTTGATAAGGAACACACTTCCTTAAATAATTAGAAGCATCTGTCTCCATTTTGGGCTAATATTAACCTATTTTGAGGAGATTTATAGCTAAGAATACACCATTGGTGTAGGCCCCACACATTCCTTCATGAACCTCCTTAAGTATTAACTTGGATTCTCCTAAAGATAAACAATAATGTAAAATTCTATCATAGCCTTTATGATAAATAATGTTTCCAAGGACGGTATAACAAGATATATGGTGAAGGAAAATTTTCTAATGATTATTGAAAAGGTCAGGTGAAAAAACATGATCGTGGAAATAATTATAATAGTATTGAAACAAAGGTAGTTTAGGTGTGGGATTGGGAATAGTAATGGTGCATACCCTTTTTGAATTTAGAAAGACATGAGTAGGTTGTAGAAGATTTTCAATGATAAATTGATACTCTTTAGTACTGCTATCAATTTGTATCATGGACCCAATTATCACCATTGCATCGATGGATCTATTTTTAGCCTATGATACTTATTCAAACTATAGAGATTTAAAATGATCTTTGAGATTATCCAAATATGCTTCTAGGGCAAAATCTTGTCATATTTAGTTTGATATTGATCTATGGTTTGATTGATAATCAATTATGAATTGCCATAAACCATTACATGTTGAATATCCCACTATACTACAAGACTAAGTCCTGTAATAAGTGCTTCATACTTAGCCATATCATTGGTACAATGAAAATTAATATAAATTCCTTGGGAATCATATCCCCTTGTGTTATAATAAATAAAAAATTCACATTAGATCCATATAAAGTAAAGGAACCATCAAAATATGGCT
Organism: Torreya grandis; assembly: GCA_037957365.1. Lineage (NCBI taxonomy): Eukaryota > Viridiplantae > Streptophyta > Pinopsida > Cupressales > Taxaceae > Torreya > Torreya grandis. The sequence goes on from JARHVA010008815.1 coordinate 401,703, forward strand.
TCCATTATTCATGTTCATGTTTTAGTTCTTTTATTTCCATAATAAAATCATATGGAAAGTTGAATCTAAGTGGTTGATTATCTCTAATAGGGGCCTCAACAAGTTGATCAGTAATAACTCACCCCTTAATAGCATTATGATTTTGATACTCAACATAAAACTTGATTAAGAGCATGACCCATTTGGCCATGCATCCTATGAGAGTTGCTTAGGATAATAAAAATTTGGTAGGATCCACCTTAGTAATAATAATAGTTTTGTTGTTCAACATATAATATCATAACTTTTAGGATGCAAACACCATAACTAAACATGCCTTCTTAATAAGTGTATAATTATGTTCATAAGCCACTAGTGTGTGGATTAAATAATAAACTACATGTTCCTTACCCTGATCATTGTGTTGGGCTAAAAGTGCCCCTAGTACATGTTTAGGTGCTAAAATATAAATAATCAATGGTTGTTCAGGTGTTGGTAGTTTCAAAACTACCAGGTTGGACAAATATGTTATGAGATTTTAAAATGCTAATTTACTCTCATGATCCCATTGAAACATGACCCCTTTATTTAATACATGTGTAAATGGGTGGCACTTATCTACAAATTGAGAAATGAACATGTGAATAGATTGGATATTTCCTTGTAGGTTTTGGATATATTAAATATTGGAAGGTGGAGGAATTTTAACAATGGATTTAGCCTTGGTAGGGTCTACTTAGATCCTTATTTATGATACAATAAACCCTAAAAATTTCCTTTAAGTGATGCCAAATACACACTTCTTTATATTTACTTTTTCCTTGACCAATGAGCACCTCAAAGAGGTGTTCACCCAAAGATCTTGATATCTTATGTTCTTCATGACCAAGAAAGTTTGCTTTCTTTCCAAAGCAGGTAGAAGGATATAAATAAAAATCAAATCCTTTCCTATGATTGACAATGGGCAATCCATATCTAAGGCCCATGTATTTTTTTGTTGATTCTTCATTTTGGAATTCATCAAGGCATATGAACAATTTTTTTTGGTCCCAATCAATGAGTTTAGGATGTAAACGGCATAGGGAATAATGGGGTGTTATGGTCATAATGGAATTTATATCAAATAATTATATGTTATAAATCTCATCAAAAAGGCTATAATGGGATATTACATTACTTCCAAGAGTCTTGACCCCAGTTGATTCAAAACAATCACTATCAAAAGTCATGAGGTCACCCCCAAGAGGTATAAATCTGAGACATTGATTCAAGTTTGGTTTACCAACTGATAAAGGTTCCAGGATTCCTTATGCTCATAGGCTAAAGCCTTTTACTATATAATAAAAAATTTCCATGATTTGATTAGGGATAATATATTTTGGATTTTAAAAACAATCAATAATGATATCATAATATAACCAGTCTCCTTTAGTGAAAGCCTCTCAATCCTATTTTGATGAAGTAGTAGGTATAAATATTGTTAGTGGTTTATGTGTTTTTTTCTTCTATTGCCAAATAATTTTGGATCTATTATGGATTTTAAAAGGTTTGGGATTTCCAAATTATTTTAGAGATGTAGGTAACTTAGCAACATGGAATGTATCCTTAAGATGGTATGTAGAAATGCCCACATCTTCTATAAAAACCTATTTTTCAAGAGTTGTGGAAAATGGATCAACTGAAGTGGAATCAAGGTCATTAGGGTTGATATAATAAGATTTTGGTGGATGTGAAACTATTTCCTTATTCTTCTTTGCAACAAATTTATAACTAGGATAATAGATATATTTATGATTTTTAGCCTTTATATGTTTTCAATACTGATAAGGTTGTAGATCGGTAGGAATGAGAACCTCAATCCCATCATAGAGAAACTTAAAGCACTAATGAAAAGTGGATGGAATGGCCTATACTTCATGGATGCAAGGATGACTAAGAATTGTGTTACAAGGAAGATAAATATTCATAATATGTAATAAATTGTGATGTGGCATAGACCCAATAATGATTAGAAAACTAATTGTAATAGAAGACTCCATTTTGGCATTATCATAATCCTTTATAGTGATCATATCTAGCTCAATGTCCTTAATATTTTATCCCAATCTCTATACCAATCTGAGTAAAATCATCTTTGGTTAATGCTTTTTTGATGTCTCTAAAATCAATACAAAGATATACACCTTGTGGATTTTTACTAACTGGAACTATGTTTGATATCCATTCAGAATAGTCTAGTGGTATGATGAATCTTGCTCTTAATAATCTATCCAATTCTACTTTTACCAAAAGAGATATGCATGGATCCATTTTCCTTAATTTTTATTTGACTGGCTTGGTCTTAGGATGAACAATGAGTTGATGCACAACCAATTTAGGGTCTAATCTTGGCATATCAGAATATGCCCATGTAAAAATATAAATAAAATACTTTAAAATGGATATAATGTGATCTTGTTCCTCATCAATGAGAGAAGATCCAAGGTAAATAATTTTAGGATCATCAAATACTCCCAAGTTCACTTCAATAGTGTTTTCTACAAGGAGTGTAGAACCATATTATAGAATAGTAGGTAATGTGTGATCATGATCTTCTTTTTCTACTATAGTGTTTTTTATGGTTCTTCCTAAATATCTAGATAATGTGTTGAATTTGAATCTACCAGTTTAGGTAATGGATAACTAGAAAATATCTTAAGAAAATCAAGAGTAAGATGCTCAAAGACTTTTTGTTGTTTTGACATGATGTTAGTGTTGGATATAGAGCTAGGACTTGATGAACCTTGAGTGTTCTTTAGGGATGAGCAAACTTTCCCATCCAAGAGCTGCTGACACAAGTTTTCACTCAAGGGCTTGTTTTTATCTTTATTTTTTCCTTGACCAACAAGCACCTCAAATATGTTTTCACCTAAAGATATTTATGTCTAATGTTCTTCATGACCAATAAATTTTTCCTGCTCTCCAAAATAGGTAGAAGAATCCAAATAAAAATCAAATCCTTGCTTATAATTACCAATGGGAAATCCATCTCTAAGGCCCATTTATTTTATAATTAATTCTTCATTTTAGAATTCATCAAGGCATATGACCAAATTTTGTTTGTCCCAATCAATGAGTTTAGGATGGCAAAGGCATAGGGAATAATAGAGTATTATGGTCATAATAACATTTGAATCAAATAAGTCCATATCATTAAGTTCATTGAAAAGGCTATAATGGGATGCTATGTTACTTTTAGGATTATCATCGCTAGTCAATTTATAACAATCACTTTCAAAAGTCATGTGGTCACTCGTAGGTGGTATAAATTCATGACATTGATTCAAGTTTGGTTTACCAAATGATAAAGGTTTCATGATTCATTATGCCTATGGGATAAGGCCTTTTCCTATATAATAAAAATTGTCCAAGATTTAATTAGGGATAGGATATTTTGGATTTTGAAGATAATCATCAGTGTTATAAGAATATAACCAGTCTCTTTCAATGAAAGCCTCTCGATCCTATTTTGGTGAAGTAGTAGGTATAAATTCCATTGGTGGTTTTTATATTTCTATTGTCTATTACCAAATCATGTTGGGTTTGTTAGTTATTTTATAAGGTTTGGGTTTACCAAATGATTTGGGAGACTTGGGAAACTTAGCAACATGGAAGGCATCCTTAAGATGGTACATGGAAATTCCCATGTCTTCTATAAAAATATGTTATGCAAGAGTTATGGGAAATGGATCAAGTGAAGTGGAAGAAATTTCATTAAGGTTGATATAATTATATTTTGATGGATGTGAAACTATTTCCTTGTTATTATTTTTAAATAATTTAGAACCATGATAATAGTTATAATTATGATATTCTACCTCTAGATATTTTCAATACTGATAAAGCTATAGATCAGTAGGAATGATAACCTCAATCCCATCATGGGGAAATTTAAGGTACTAATGCAAAGTGGATAGAATGGCTTGTACTTTATGGATCTAAGGATGAATAATAAGTATGTTATAAGGAAGCAAAATATCTATAATATGTAACAAAGTGTGATGGGACATAGACCCAATAATGATTAGAAAACTAATAGTATCAGAAGAGTTCCTTTAGGCATTGTCATAAAAATTTATGGTGAGCATCTATGGTTGAATGTCCTTTGTAGTGTATCCCAATCTCTGTACCAGATTTAAGGACACTATGTTTAGCTTTAAACTATTGTTTATAATAACCCACTTGTTTTATGGTTTTCAATGATGACCTAAATATATAATAGGTTATTATGGCTTAGACCAAGAGTGGAAATGTATTTTTAGTCAAATTTAACCTATAGAAATTAGGATAAATACCATACAAATGTTTGAAACTATTCAAGATTAATATCTTGAGGCACACTAGATTGTTGTAAAAGGTCATTCAAAATAGTTTTATGGACTTCAGATGTATGTAAGAGATCTAAAATAGAAATTGGCATATGGGTTTTACTCTATTGTTTTGATAGAGTATAAGGATTTTTAATAGTAGGTGTTTTATTGTTTTTGGGAAACTAGGATCTAGCTCCTGAACAATAAAAGGTCTAAAGTAAAGGAGGAAAATGTAATTAAATATAGTAAAATATAGAATTATATTAATTTAATAAAATTAATTTCATATGGAAAGAAACAAACTTATCTAAAAAATAGGCTAAGATGAATGATTCAGTGGTTGAGAACTGTTTTACAAGATTAGGAAGATGTAATAAACCTAGAACTAGATTTTGTTTTGTGAAAAGACAAGAGCACTAAAACAAAACACCATGGAGTCTAACACTATTATGCTTTTATACAACTATTTTCTAAACTTCTCATAAGGACCTGAGTTTTCTAAGTTTTGTTCACTATCCCCATATGATCTTACCTATGAAATTTTAAATGCTAAATGTTGATAGATCTCATTGTAGAGCTGTTTTAATCTTCAAAACCTTGGGTCTATCTACACACATGAAACAACAAATACATCAAAATCAAAAGAGGGAAAATTTGGGTTAGGGGAAGTATGATCAAATGATCTAGAACCCCTACTATCCTAATCATTTCCTACATTAACCCTCAATCTAGGGTCTCAAATCAAATGTAATTTTCTCTTAAGGAACATGCATAATCAACATGCATTATAGGTGCAAGTATAAACTTTTACCTAGGCCCTCCCTTGATCAAGCATGCAATTCTATGTGTGATGTAGAATGTTGAGCTATACTATTGAATAATTTTTAATTATTTATTATGCCAAAGTAATAAGTGCTATATATAAAATGCCTTGTGAAATTCTTTATATATGAGACTCTTTATTTTGAATTTGAGAACTTTATTTGTATTTGGATAACTTTAGAAAGATAAATAAAACTTAAGGATGAAGTTAGAAAGGGATTAGGAATCATTAAGTGAAGAAACCTGACCATTGAGACTCAAAATGCAATTGGATAGGAGTGCTCAAAATGGACACCCTAGGGTCCAATGTTATAGTCTAATTCTAATGCTCCTATCCTAGAGTATTGGGACCTAGGGGGATAGGATTGGCCTATGAAATCTGACCTGGCTAAGGTGAAATGACCATTTGAAAAACTTGGGATGACTGGGAATAAGAAAAAAGGTGACTCAAACATGTAACAAGACCAGGATGAGTAAAATAAAAGACATAGCTAATGTAAACAAGGTTCATATTCTCCAGTCAGAGTTTCCTATGAAATGACTATGAAAATACATGATATGTGTGGTTGCTTGACCAATTTAGGGTGTATACATTTTCCCCCCTTTTATTCTAGTGATGTAATGAAATGAATTACTAGAGTAAAATAAAGAAAATAAAATGCATAGCTAAAACTACCTACATGGAGATGAATGTGCTACAAAGGGGTCCAACTCACTTCCTAGTCAGGGAAGTGGATGGAGAGCTAAATAGTTCTTGGAGAAAGAAAGGATCCCTAAAAGTGATGTCCCCTATACTAAATCTAAAAGTGGATTCCATGTAACCTGGATAAAGAGGGGAATGTTTGCCCTTATGTTGAATCTTGCTAAAAATGAGGAATGCTCAAAGGTCCAAAACCAATGTATGTCCTTTGTCCCACATAAACTCATGTAATATGTAATATGTGTATAAAAAATTATATGATGTGAAGATCAAAATCTATCATGCCCTCACTCTCAATATCTAAACTAGAACTGAGAAATGTTCAAAGGCCCAAAACCAATGTCTATCCTCTATCTCCCACAAATGTGTATAGTCTAGGTTTGGGTATTAGAATAGACCAACCAATATAAATAATTATGTGGTCCAATCTAGTGACAACCTAGGTACCGTTGGGTGTAAACTAAAAATTTGGTTAATGTGCAAGAAGATAATGGCATGTCTTTCCATTATATCTATATAATCCTAGATGATGTAGAACATGAACATTTGTGCCATGCCCCCAAATTTGGTATGTGAGTGATGCATCTATACAATTTGGTAATTTGTATATCCACATGTTATATGACCTATCATTCCATGCCCCATGTGCAAAACTAGAGATCAAAACACTGTGCTTTGCACTATGCCTATAATCTACTATCTAGTCCTATAATTGTGTCATGTTATATGAAGATTTATGTGTGAAAAATGTAGTATGTACATGCCCCCAAATTTGGTATCTAAACTTTTATATTTATTGAAATTACTATGAATTCATATAATTTGAACCACTATATAAGAATAGCCTGTGTATCTATAAACTAAAATCACTATGGATCCATATGATCTAAACCACTGTATCTAAATAGTCTATGTATCTATAAACTGAAGGTATATCCCTCCAAATGTTTTGAGTAATTCTAAGTGACCTATTTAATCTAAATCACTACATATTTAAACCAATATAAACTAAATCTGATAATCTAATTATTGGATGTGTACGAACCATGGTTTATCTACCTATGAGAGTGGATGGGTATGTAGGAATGATTCCCCCTTTTTGGGAGAGGAACAAAAAATTTGATAGAGGAGGTCAAGACAAAAGTGGTGACTAGTGACATAATTAGAAACAAGGTTGTCTTATTGTGAATAGTTTGAGAGGTTGTTTGATTGATTATATTGATTTATTAAAAGTGGAATAGGTTTTTATTTGGTGAGAATCAAAGTGTGTATTTGAGTAATATATATATATATATATATATATATATATATACACTCATTCCATAGTAGGCAAATGAATTAATAAGAGAGTGAATCTTGTGTGATGTTGAAGGCATCATTATCATGAATTTATTGAAAAAAATAGTTTGAAAAATAGAGTTACGAGGTTCAAGTTATGGGCAAAATGGTATTTTAATTTCATTGAAAGAGTTGAGTAATATAGGAAATTGGATTGATTCTTGATTCATTTGTGCATTTACTAGGTTGAGATATTGAGCTCTAGAGTGAGATATATGCTAAGGATACAAGCACTTATCGTGACCCAGTTCAAGCAATTGGTAGCCTAGGTTGAGGCTAGTGGTGATGTTACCCTAGTAAACAGCTAAAACACTTGATGTTTATCTATTTTGAAGCCTATTTTTGGTGATTTTGAGCTATTTAAAGTATCCCAAGAAAAATTTCACTAGTTCTAATGCTCTTGTATATGAGTCAATGCTCCTATTCATAGTTCATTGTTGTTATCCTTTGTACAACACTATTGTCCATTGGGCCTGATTTTTTGAGATTCTAATTCGATACATGTTGTGTTGCTTGGATATGTACTTGGTATGGTTGACTAATATATATGTTGTTTCTAGTGTTTTTAGGGTGAGGTGTGGATGAGATATTTTTTTAGGGGCTAGGTTCTAGAGACATTGAGGCTATTACCATTATTTAGTGATGAGAGAGTTGTCATGGATAGGGTAGAGTTGGGTCATGTGCATGACCTAGGCATAGTGTAATGAGATAGATATCTAATTACCACCTTATGTGAGAGGTGGAATGTAGACACATGTACTTTATAGCTTTCTACAGGGGAGATTACTATGACTTTAGAGGATGTGTATCACATTTTTAATTTGCTAATAAGTGGATGGTATGTGATGTTGTAGGATGACATGGGTGTTGATGTTATTGATTGTATGTCCTTGTATTTTTTTGGTGTGCCCTTAGGTATACATCAAAGAGGGAGTGATAGTGATGTACTATTTTTATTTATTGTAGAATCTAGTATTTCACACTTTTGAAAGTGGATAGCCATATTATTGGCATCACTTATCACTATGGATGGGAGTGGAATGTTGATTGTATATAGGATGCATAGGATTGTGTGTAGTGTGGACGTATATGGCACTATGTTCTCATGAGGTAGGACTATGATTTACCACCTATATATGGATCTTTACATGTTTACATATGAGGCATTTAGTGGTAGTGTGAGTGCAGCTACCTTATTGCATTATTGGGCTTATGAGCACATAGTAGTTGTGTGATCAAGTGGATTACCTAGGGTAGAGTTAGCATATCCTTAGCCATTTAGGGAGTGATGGATGATTACCTTGGAAATAAATTCTCATAAGATGGATCATTATAGATGATTTTTAGATAGTTTGGTGGCTCATGATATCATATAGAGAACCTATAGAAGATTTCTTAGGTGGGTCAAGGATGGAGTGCAATTGTGGTATATGAGGGTCAGTTGTTGGATACATGATAATTAGGTTGGAGTATATAAATTATTTTAGTATGAGTGAATGATTATATAGTTTGGGGTACCATAGGATGTGCTCTTGAGAGCATGGGTGTGGGTAAGGAGTGCATAGGCACTAGCAAGGATAGGAACTCATGCAAGACCTATGGAGATTGAGCTAGCACCATTACTTTTGGATGCATGAGATATGGATATAGATATTATTGATGTGGATGATGTTGGATTTATATATGCATACAATGCATGGTAGGCAAGGAATCAGTGGGCTCTATTATACATTATTGATAAAGGGGATTCTCTTGAGTATGAGGATCCTGAACTGATCTAGATGATGTGATGTAAGCAATAATTTCATTTGAAATGTGTATAAGTTTGTGATTTTTAGTTTTATTTTAAATTATATAGCTAGCATAGTAACATATTTTATTTTTAGGTGAAGTGAAAGGTGCTTATAATGAAGCATAGACTAGGGGAAGAAGTGGATATGATGAGTACTGGGAGATAATCATTGAGTTCATACTTTGAGAGCTCACACAACATATACCTAATGATATGGTGGAAGAGGGTTTGATAGAGTGAGTGATAGTTATGATTGGTGTTCATGCTCATTTGTTTGATAGGGATTCTATATCAATAGTTGTATATATTAGGGTAGTGAGAAAGAGATATGATTTGAGGGTTGAGATGGATAGGCATAGCATGCCCCCACCTAATTTTAGATTAGTGAGTATGAGGATTATGGATGAGTACACAGATCTTCATAGGTGATATGTATACTTACATGAGGAGTATGATAAACTATTAGATCAAGAGAGTCATCACAAGAGGCATGTAACAATTCAAGGAGGTGTGGGGTCATCAAGTGCTATGTTAGATTATCAGACTAGTACTAGAGGAGAGAGTGAGACAGAGAGTGAGGGCATGACACCCATTCATGACTAATTATACTTTGATATCAGTGTATATGTTTTGAAAACAAGTTACATATATGGATACTAATTTGATTTGAACTCATGAATATTATGTTATGGTTATTAGAATATATTGGTATATTTGTTACAAATGGTTGATTTATAAATAATTGATATGGTATAAATTTTGAGGTTGCATATGTTTGGTAAAATGTTATTTGGGATGTGATTTGGTTATTTAAGTGTAATAGTAGTTTTCATTTTGATTCATATGTAAGTAAATATTTTTTTTTTTTTTTTTTGTAATTTGTAAATTTATTTGGTAAGGTAAGTTGGTTTAAGGTTGATAAAATAGGATTTGGTAAGATCAAGATTTTGATAATCTAGTTTGGCTAGGGATGGTTATTTGGAACTAGGAATGTTAGTTGTTAGTATAAGGGGATGTAAGATAACATTATATGTGTATAAATTCCATAAGAATGGCTCAAAAATATAAATTTTGGCTCTTTTACTTCATCATCACCCACTAAGTGAAGTTATGTGATCATGCATGTGTTAATTAATATTCGGACTATGTGTCCAATCCCTCTGAGTAGGTGGCTCAAGAATACAAAGGATATCTAGTCCTTTGGCTCCATCATTGCCCCATGAAGTGAAGATATGAATTTATAATATTATTAATGTGTGTTGTATCACTATTTAAACCCTGATGGCCAATTGAACAAGTGCCCATACTACTCATGTTGTGTAGGAGCATATGTTATATCTGATATTATCTGTTATGCACTAAATATAGATATGTGTGGAGACTCTAAAAAATGTAACCTTACTATATATGTAACTAAAATATTGTTTTGTGAAGAATTCTCATTTATCCACAACCATAGTGGATTATTGCATGAAATAGTACCCTATGGCCTTTATTGTGATGCATATGAATAAGCAATGGATCAAGATGGAGCTAAAATTTACGATGGTAGATTGTATAATCTCAATCTTAGTGGGTTACTATGTGAAATGGATCCCTAAATGCTTAACCATAGTGAATATCTCTTTGAAGTGGTTTTCTACAATGTGGGTTCCTCTAATCTTAACCATAATGGATTTCTACGTGAGATAATACCCTAAAAACTTGATTGTAGTGAATATCTATCTGGAATGATACTATGTTATAGTGATTATGACTATGTTGGTTATGTATATAGAATTGCACTATGTATTCCTCAAAATATAGTGATATATGTAGGCTATTCTCATTTTACTGGTCTCCAAACCTTTTAAGTAGGTGGGATAAGATATCTCATATGAGGCTTTATCTTATAAACTACATTACTCTCATGATGAGTAATCGATGATTCTTTTGAAGGAATGTCTTGGGATTAATTAGTCATGGAGTAATGAGGTTTATGTTCCATGATGGAGGAGACCTTGGTGCCCCCTATGTGAATGTTTATGATGCCATTATCAACACATCTATTAATGCAATCTCTAAGTCCATAATAATCATTAGCTCTATGGCCACATATATGATGATAGTTATATAAGTGTTGGTGTGGCTATTTCTATAGGAGATGTGGATCTCATCAATGATTATAAGGTAATGTGATTAACCTCATATCTAGTAGTGTTGTTAATATGAGACATGGGCTATCCTATTCTAAATCAGACTATATTTGTGTCTTGATACTATTATTTGTAGTTTCTACTGTAGGTTATGCTCTAGAGACTAAATCTCTATTCTTAACCAATTGATTTTTTGGTTGTGGTCTCCTATCTTGTTTAGGACATGGTAGTACCATGTGCTAGGAGATGTGTATGGAGGTACTCCTATGAAATCTAGAGTAACTCAAGCAACTAAATCTACCTAAATCAATTCTAATTTATTTTACAAGGTTATAATTGTATAGCATAAGTTCCTAAAAGAGGACTCTATATGATATAATAGATGTTCAACATGAGGTTGGTAAAGCCCTTTTATAAATATAATGTTGAATCTCTAATTTTTTTAGTTTTTAGATCAATCTTAACATGTGATTCTTTGAATCGTAAGATATAATTACTAACTGGATCTGAATTATTATGATGTAATGTGGCAAGTTTATCATATGTAACATGAGGGTCCATGTTTGTTATGTAATATCTGAGAAATGCCTCCTCTAAGTCATCATATGTGTAAAAGAAGCCAATAGGGAATAGATGAAAATAGCCAATTCTTTGTTTCCCCCACTAATGTCTACTATAATAATTTTAGTAGAATTAAAGGACTCACATGAGATGGTAAACGCCTTCTAAAAGGCTTAAAGGTGTACAAAATGGATCTTTAGTTCCATAAAAATTTGGCAATGATGGTTGTCTAGAAATTCTTAGGTAATGAAGTTTTTTATGAATGTCGTCGATTTAGGATTACCATGTAAATCATTAGCATCCATCTAAGAATTATAAGGCCTTTTTTTCCAGGTAAAAGATATGTACTTGGTATTGTAATTCACCAGCTACATGAATCAAAGAAATAATTATCTTGGGATGGTATATTAGCATCTTGAAGTGGTTAATTTAATCATTGAATTTGATCATTAATTTTAGCCATGGTAATGCTACATTTAGAAATTAGATCATAGAGAGGGGGTGTGCTGAGTTGAACCTTTGGAGGAATGGTAACTTGGACCTTAGTAGAGGGATGTGGGCTACCATTCTCTTTAGGTGAAGAGGTGAGAAATAGGTGCTACTGTAGTAGGGGTGGCTTGGGAGATTCATTGGTATCTTATGTTCTAGTGAATCACATTATAATTGAGTAGAGGATGTGATGTTATCATTAACATGTGAATTAATTGAAATATAATCATACATATAAGTAGAAACAACATTTGGTATTGCATTATGTTTGAGAGGAGTGAGATAAGATTTAGAAGCATGAGATGCATTTTCATCTTCACTATGTGTATAATAAT
>JARHVA010008816.1:0-182500 GCA_037957365.1 Torreya grandis
CAAAGAATTACATCATAATCTATGTAAGCCAATCTATTTAGATTCCATTTAAATTTGTGCCAAAATTAAATCCCACTATTTGGGGTATTTTCCAGCCAAACATATTAGCAACTTTCCAAAACTCTTATTCACCTCTATAAGTCAATCTGACAAACCTTTAACATTTTATCTTTGCTTGAAATTGACTTGTTTTTAACCCATAGTAATATGGTCTATTTTTTTATTTTTTTTCACTTGTTCAAATATTAATATTTGTAGCTCTTCACTTGAGATCAATTTTATTTGTAAACCATGGTACATTGTTCAAATTTATCTTTCAATTGTTATGCATATCTTGCACATAGTTATCAAAAATCTCTCCACTTCAATCTACATAATCCAATATGCCAAATAATACTCTATTAAGTGTAGGAGAGGGTGGTTGGTTGCCTGTTGATTGTGGTGTAGTAACATTCTACATTGGAATAAAGGTTGGGACAAGACTACTAGACACTAATGGTGGTTGGGTATCTAGGGGTTGGGTTGTGCCAGTATTTGATTATGAGGGTGGTGGTGCGTTAGTGTATGAGGACACCATGGCCACATTATATCCTTCAAAGGTTATTTGAGTGGGAAGTTTGGCCATGAGGGGAAATGGGGATCCATATGGATCATGCGATAGGGTATAGTTGAAGGTGATCAAATTGTTGTCTACTATGTTAGCAAAATCTGGATCACCCTGAGGGTAAAACTGAGGAAGACCATCCCTGATAGAACCAAGAGAGGTAGGGGGACTCAATGATTGTTTCATCAAAGAAGAGGATGAGTGGGGTGATTATGTTTGTTTGAATGACTGTTGTCATGTCAAAGCCATGAAATGTTGAAGTATTAAAAACAAAGAATAAAACACAACTCTTTTTTTTGTTATCTCATTTTAAGCGAAGAAAAAAACACACTCTATTTAAACGAACTTAAATACTTTTACATTTTAAGAAAAAAACTTTAAAATGTGAAGGGGAGATGGGTTAACAAAGGTCCTAAGAAATGATAGTTTAAAGTTGGTTTCATGTTTTGTTTAACACTGGGAACATCGATATACCCAAAGATACAATGAGGCCTGACTTTGTGTTGGTGGTAGTACGTGACTTGATATTGGAGCTTAGCCCCTCACTTCATAACCCCATACCAATAAGGGTGTCAAGTAGTTAGCCTATATATCGCCAACCAATTATTTATACTCGGTCAAAACACCAAGTCATCTTTCCCCTTTGTGATCAAATCCAAGTGGGTCTACCTAGGTGGGATTTGTCTTGATTACAATTTTTATGATTATTGTGTTTTGGTTTAATCTGTCTTGAAAGTAGTCTAAATATTTTTGTTTTTTTAATTTTAATACCTTTTAATGAAAAAGAAATTTAACTAAATGAAACAAAACAAACATGATAAAAGTAAAGAAGTCAAGAATAGTGAGGCCTTTCAACAGGGCCCACCGAGTGTGCCAAAATATTTAAAGTATTTCTTATTCATTTTTATAAAATAAACTACTTAAAAACTTAAAGTAAGTTACAAGGTTTTTAAGAGTACCTGTGAATGGAAAAGATCTCACACCATTTATTTGGCAATGTGAGAACTCATGTTTGTTTTGGAAGGATAACCTACACATAATAGATAACTAGTAAAAGATTAATTAATATGATACATGAGTGGGTTCCCTGGTACGAGACCAAACCCAAGAAGTGGTACACTTCCTTATAAGGATGTCAGCGCATTATCTTAGCACTCAGATTAACAATAATAAAGTAAAATTACAATAAAGTATTTAACAATACAAATAAGACAATGAAATAATTTAAGATTTAATCTATATCAATCACATGGAGATTAGCAAAGCAGATCTTCCAATAATCTTCAATAGAGTCCTCTTCAAATTGAATTACTTCCAGATGATCAACAATGGATTCTAAGGTGGGGGAGAAAATGATGGCACAAATCCCTAGTTCAAAGGGAATGTCACTTAGGTCTGAGAAAAGGGGATGCAGAACTATGGGCAAATCTTGAATAGTAATCACCTCATTAACAACTCAAGGTAGAGTCACCTGCAATAAATCTATGGATTTAAGAAACAGTGATCTAAAATCAAACTCAAATTGCTAACTAAAAAATATTCGGATTACAAAAAAAGTGAGAATTTAGTAGAGATCAATGTCAATCTGTACAATCAATGTTGATTCATGGAATCAACATCAATTTTATCAGTACAAACAAGGCTCTGAGGACAGGGATCTAAAAATTGGTTTTCTAAGATTTGCGGATAGTTTGGGATATCTTAGGATGGCTAAGGATATTATAACAATGATTATAGAGATAAAACATAATATAAACAACATAACAAACATAATAAATTGCTAAAACAAATGACAGGGTAACCTTTACAATGCTTCCAACCTGGGGCAGACTACAAATTTGATAGGATGATTCCTAATCTATGGATGAGCATGGATGAGTTGATGCAGGGGCAAGGCTTACAGCGAATGAGCAATTTACTAAATGATACTCTAGATAAAATTCATCAACATTATAGTGCAATTACAAGTGCATAAATTTATTCATTTGGCCCAAGGGGCTTATGGTTAAATCAACATCAATTCAATAGAATCAACATCAATCACAAGGATCGACAATGATTTTAGGCTAAACTTACCCAAGTTGTTAGAGTAGTTTCAACCAAGAAGTCAAATTAAGCCCTAAGTTGTTTAAATGATTTTGGGATTATGAGGGGGTTATTGGTGGTTAAAACAACTTAGCTTTATTCTGATTTGGGTGGATTTATTTAGATTTTATGGTAGGTAATTAGTTAAATTAATTTACTTAAGTGAAAGTAATTAATTAAACTTAATTATGTAGGGTAAATGGTAAAAGGGTAATTAGATATTTAAATGAGATGAAATAGGGATGAACAAGAAAAGGGACCTAAGACCTAGACTTGCACAAATATTATTGTTCAAGATCCTAGTGCCTACACAAATCTTATTATTTCAGTTTTTTTCCAACCAAACATATTAGCCAATTTCAAATACTCTTATTCACATCTATTTTTTGCCTTTATATTTATCAATAGTATGATAAGATGTAACTTTTCAGCAAGTCTAATAGATAATCCATATGTAAAAACATGCCCTTCAATATGGAAACTACTTTATCCCATTATATTATTTTTTTATATCCCTTTCGTTACTCACAATTTTACTTCCTTCTACTATAGAGTTGCATGACCATTCTAATTTTTCGAAGACACTTTCAAACTCATAGCACCCTCCACATCATAAAACTTGATGTACACCTTGATTTGTTCAAGTCAATGTATCAAGACTCCTATTCAAATTGTGTTGAGATCAAATTCTACTATTCGGGTTTTTCGAAACAAAAATTTTAGTGAATTTTCAATAACCCTATTAACTTCCATTTTTTGTTTGTATGTTTACGGATAGTACATTGAATGCTACCTTTTTCATCATGTTTGATTGATAATTTATATGCAAAAATGTTCCTTTTAGTATGTAAACCATTCTATCTCATTAGGTACTTTTCTATAACCCTTTTATTCCTCTCAGTTTTATTTCCTTATGTTATAGGGTTGTATTACCATTCAACTTGGTCTAAGGCAATTTCATGTTAATTGGACACCCCACATCCTCAAACTCAAAGTATACTTCGATCTTTGAAATCCAATCTATCAAAACTCTTATTAAACACTAATGTTTCATCTTTTTCATTCAAAACATATCAATAAATGCTTATTGAATTTGTGATTCATGCAAGACTGAAAGGTGGATGGAGAGTTGGTCAATCCAAAAGGCTTAACCAAGAACTCGAAATATCCATAATAACATCTAAATACAATTTTTTGAACATCTTATTCCCTCATTTGGATTTGATGGTAAGCTGATTTTAAATCAATTTTGGAAAATAAAATAGCTCCATGGTGATTATTTCATCAATTCTTAGTATTAGATATCGATACTTAATGCTCTTCTTATTCAATTATCAATAGTCCATACACATTCTCAACATGCCATATTTCTTTTTATTAGATATCGATACTTAATACTCTTCTTATTTAATTATCAATAGTCCATGCACATTCTCAATGTGCCATGTTTCATTTTGACAAGGACCATGGATGAAGCAAAAGGACTTGAACTTGGCCTAATATGCCCCATTTTCATTAATTCTTCGATAGGCTTTTCAATCTCCTCTTTATAGATTTGGGGTTGTCGGTAAGGTGTGATTATTATTGGCTTGGTACTGGTTTCTATCTCAATGATGTGTTTAAATCCTCAGTCTGGTGGCAACCCATATGGGATATTTTCAAAAAACCTTAGCTTGTTTATGCATTATGGGTTGAATGTCTTCATGGTGTATATGTTGTTCTAATTTTATAGAGGTCAGAATACAATGTGCCACCCATGAAACTTGGCCTTTCCTGAATGTCATTTCCATCATCTTGGTTGTAATCACTTGGGGGTATCCATTAGCCATACCCTGAAGTACCACTTCTTTCCTCTCTACTTTAAATTTTAATTCCATAGTTTGATTATTTTGGGTAAATTCCTCGAAATAATGTAACCATTTTAATCACCTAGTACCAAATTTGTTTCACTAATGCCCACTACATAGAAATCATCATTTATTTGATGTCTCCTCAGTGTGAGATGGGGTAGTGGAATTCCTTGAGTGCATATAATGGTAAAACCATCAACAACTATTAACTTAAAACCTTGAAATTCTTTTATTTTTAAACCCATTTTTTTCCAGTCCCTCGTCAATGAAATTATGGGTGACCCCACTATCTATCAATACAATGATTTTCTATCCTTGCAAACACCCCCTTAATCCAAAGGGATGGTATCTTGGAGCACTTGATAAATTTAGAAGGATGCTCTCTAATGTTATTTCCCCTCTTAGTTCATGAATTGTTTCTTCAAATTCAACTTCTTCTTCATCTGGTTCACCATCTGACACAACTTCAATGTAATAGACTTGCCCCTTTACCAAACAACAGTGTCCTAGTACCCAATGTTCCTTACAAGTGAAGCATAAGTTTTTCCTCCTTAGCTCATTTCTTGTTTCTAACTCTTTACATGAATTAGTCAGATCTCTTGGCTAGAATATTTCTGATTGAAATGGTCTTCTTTGTTATCCATATGGTGGTATCACTTGGTGTCTTGAAGGCATGGTCCATGGTTGTCCACTCTTGGCTATTCTTGGTTGTACAAAGGGCATAATATTTATTTCTTGGTGCTAATGTCTAATAATCCAATGCCTTTTGATTGCTTCTTGAAGGGAGGAAGGATTAAAGTCTTTGACTAAACCCCTGAATGGCTCAATCAATCTTTCAATCTACAATACTATAAGTCTCTTTTCAATAATGTTGGAAACCATCATGACGAGCTTCTGAAATTCCACCACATAATTTTCTACATTGTTACTTTATTTTAATGGTGTCAATTCTCAAAAATGAATTTCAGAAATAATTCTATCGAATCTTTCAATCAACCTCCTAATAAATTCATCATATGATTTAACGAGATCATTCCCTTGTGTAATCCACCCTTGATACCACCACTCATGAGTTGTTCCTTCAAGATGAAAGGTTGCTAATTTGATTGCTTCTTCTTCCATCATAGGTTGAAGAGATAAGTAGGCATCTAATTTTTGTATACATGCTCGAGCTATGGATTTATTAAAACCATAAAAAATAGATAAGGTCAATTTATCCAATGCATATTGAAGATCTATTTTAGTATTTTGGGGTCTATTCTCCATTTTAATACCATTTTGATTTCTTTTCATTTCCATGAACTTTGTGACTAGTATTTCTTTCTATATTTCATCTGAAAGGGCTCGATATTCTTCAAAATAAGATGTAAGGTCCTCTCCCAACAAAGTTTGGGTTTTTTCTTTCATGATTTGTTTCTTAAAATGAATTTAGGCTGAAAAAGACTTTTGAAGAACTCATGGTTTTTTTTTTGAGGGATTTGATTATTGCTAGTATTAAAATGGCTTTTTTTCACTATTTTGATATATATGATTTTTCATAGATTGTATTGTGAGAGCTAACTGAGTCATTTAATTACCTAATTGTTCCTGACCTTGAATAAGCCTATGAATATGTTCATCATCTCGATTATTCTCTCCCATATTTTCCCTTTCTTCCCCCTTTTTGATATCTTCCCTTTATTGATCGAAACCCTTATTTTTATTTATCGAATAGGAGTAGATTTATTTATGGTCACCTTCATGAAGTTTTTGTTCCATAGGTTGGAAGGATGGAGATCTCTGAAACCACTGTAATATTCCAAATCGAAATATTATATGCTAATTTGGTTTCCTTGGAGTTCTATTTTAAATAAATATAGACTTTATACTTTGAAATAATAATTTAGATAATTAAATAAAACTTGTTATAGAGTTTTCAGATCTCAAATAATATAATGTGAATCAAGGGGTTTCATCTTTTAGTTATTGAGATAACAAGGGTTTTTGTCCTTGAAATTGAGTTACACAATTAATGGTTATGTTGTTAAAATCAAATGTAAATCATGATGCTTATACAAGGTTAACTATTTGAATACATTATTGAATGATTTCTTCCATACCAATGGTTGGTTATTTATATCTCCAAAACCTTCCACCAAAATATGTAACTCCTCCAAGATTGGCGACCTTTCATCTAATGATTGTTGGTTACCAATTAATTAAATAATATTTAAATAATGTTGTACTTAATTAATGTTGTTACATGGGCACTCCAATTAAATAATTAAAGACCAATGTTAATTGATGGCTATTGATTTGTTTGGGTGCTCTTTTATATGGCGATTTTCAAATGAAATGTGACATTTCTCTTCAAGGACAATGATTTATATGTTCTTTATTATTGGCTCTAACTTCTCTTGAAGACCAGTGATTCCCATAGATGTGCGATTTTTTATTTGTTGGGTTTGGGATATTACATTATATGGAGTAGTTTTTTTTTTTTTTTTCGATTTGTTCAAATCTTAATATTTGTAGCTCTACACTTGAGCTCATTTTTGTTTGTAAACCATGGTACATTGTTCAAATTTGTCTTTCAATTTTTGTGCATATCTTGCATATAGTTTTCAAATTCCTCCACTTCGATATAGATAATCCAATATGTCAAATACTACTCTATCAATGCCATTTCACTTGATATCAACTTATTATATCCAACCCATTGTATTAAGCTTCAATGTTTCATTCAATTATATATTTATCTCATTCAACACTTTTACCTTGCAAAACCATTGATGTTCTAAAACTTCGTAACATATGTTTATCAACACCTGTACACTATTTCAAATAAAGTCTTCATTAAACGCATATAATTTAAATTATTATAAGTATTTTCCCCTTATGTCGAGATCAGAGCTTAGTATTTTATCCCATTGCATACTTTTTGTATACCCATTTACTTCCACCCAATTTTACTTCCAACAAATATGGGGCTTTGTGAAACTAGGTGTGAAACACTTTTACATTCATTAAACCCTATATATCATCAAATAAGTACATGGTAATCTATGCAAGTCAATCTATTCAGACTCCTTTTAAGCTTGTGCCAAGATCAAATCACACTACTTGGGTTATTTTCCAACCAAAGACCTTGCAAATTTCCAAAACTCTTATTCACCTATTTAGGTTAATCTTACAACCCTCTATCCTTTTAACTTTGCTTGAAATCAACTTGTTTTTATCCCATGGTAATATGGTTCAATTTTATTTATTTTTTTTTGACTTGGTCAAATCTTAATATTTGTAGCTCTTCACGTGAACTCATTTTTGTTGGAAACCATGGTACATTGTTCAAAAGTATCTTTCTATTGTTGTGTATATTTTTCATATAGTTTTCAAATTCCTCTATTTCGATATACATAATCTAGTATGACAAATAATATTATATCAATTCCTCTTCACTTGATATCAACTTATTATATGTATCACATCGTATTAAGATTCAATGTTTCATTCAATTATATTTGCATCTCTTGCAAATGCTCTGCATAGTTATCTCATTAAACAATTTTACCACGCAAAACCATTGATGTTCCAAAACTTTGTAACATATATTTGTCTACACCCATACACTATTTCCAAAAAAGTCTTGATTAATTATATATAATTTGAATTTTTATAGGTATATTCACCTTGTGTCAAGATCAAATCCCATAATTTTCATTATTTTTCTAGCCAAACATCTTGAAATAATTTTAAAACTCTTATTTGCCTATTCTTTGTATCCATATATTTATGGATGGTATGTTAAATTGTAACTTAATTTAGGAAGTCCTATTGATAATCTATATGCAAAAAAAATGACTTTCAATATAGAAACCATTTTATCCCATTATAAAATTTTGAGATACCCATTTCTCCATCTCAATTTTACTTTCAGATACCATAGTGTTTCATGAAACTATGTGGGAAACACTTTCACGTTCATTAGGCCCTATATATCATCAAAGAAGTACAACATGATTTATGTAAGCGAATCTATTCATACTCCTTTCAATTTCGTGACAAGATCAAATCCCACTATTTGATTTATTTTCCAAACAAACATCTTAGAAAATTTACAAAACTCTTATTCACCTCTATAAGTCAATTTAACAATCCTTTTAACTTTGTTTGAAATTTGCTTGTTTTTATCTCATAGTAATAGAGTCTAGTTTTTGTTTATTTTTAACTTGTTGAAATATCAAAATATATATCTCTTCACTCAAGCTTATTTTTGTTCATAAACCATGGTAAATTATTCAAATTTGTCTTTCAATTGTTATGCATATCTTGCATATAGTTTTCAAATTCCTCTACGTCGATCTACATAATAAAATATGTCAAATACTATTCTATCAGTTCCCCTTCACTTGAAATTAACTTATTATATGTATCGCATAGTATTAAGCTCAAATGTTACATTTAATTGGATTTTCATCTCTTACAAAAACTCGACATAAGTATCTCATTCAACAATTTTACTATGTAAAACTATTAATGTTCCAAAATTTTATATCTTTGTCTACACCCATACACTATTTCAATTAAGATCTTCATTAAACATATATAATTTTTATTGTTATAAGTATTTTCACCTTATGTCAAGATCAATTCCCACCGTTTGCATTTTTTCTCTTGCCAATTATCTCAAAAAAATTCCAAAACACTTATTTACCTCTTTTTTATATCCATATATTTATGGATAGTACGTTGAATTGTAAATTATTCAACAAGTTGTATAGATAATCTATATGTAAAAACATGGCTTTCGATATAGAAACAGTTTAATCCTATTACGTAATTTATGTATACCCATTTTCTTCCTCTTGATTTTACTTCCACCTATCACAGGGTTTCATGAAACTTGTGAAAAACTTTCACGTTCATCGAACCCTCCATATCATTAAATCAATACATGGTGATCTATGTAAGCCAATCTATTCAGACTCCTTTTAAGCTTGTGCCAAGATCAAATCTCATTGTTTGTGTTATTTTCCAACCAATCATCTTAACAATTTTTTAAAACTCTTACTCACTTTTATAAGTCAATTTGACAAGCATCTATCATTTTCTTTTTGCTTAAAATTGACTTGTTTTTATCCCAAGGTAATATGGTTTAGATTGTGTTTTTTGTTTTGAATTATTCAAATCTTAATGTTTTTAGCTCTTCACTTGAGCTCATTTTTGTTTGTAAACCATGGTGCATTGTTCAAATTTGCCTTTCAATTGATGTGTGTATCTTGCATATAGTTTTAAAATTCCTCCACTTCGATCTACATAATCCAATATGTCAAATACTACTCTATGAGTTCCCCTTCACCTAACATCAAATTATTATATATATCCCATCATATTAAGTTTCAATGTTTCATTCAATTGTATTTACATCTCTTGCAAATACTCTGCATAGTTATCTCATTCAACAATTTTACCACGCAACACCATTGATGTTTTAGAACTTCATAACAAAGCTTTGTCTACACCCGTACACTATTTTAAATAAGCTCTTCATTTAATAAATATAATTCAAATTTTTACAGGTATTTCACCTTGTGTCAAGATCAAATCGCGATGTTTGAAGCCAAATATCTCAAAAAAAATTGGAGACTCCTATTTACCTCTTTTTTGTATCCATATATTATCTATGGATGTTATGTTGAAACGTAAATTATTCAACATATCATAATAATAACCTTTGTGTAAAAACATGACTTTCAATATCGAAACAGTTTTATCCCATTACGTAATTTTCGTATACCCTTTTTCTTCCTTTCAATTTTACTTTCAACTACCACCTGGTTTTATGAAATTAGGTGTGAAATACTTTCACATTTATCAAAGCCTCTATATCATCAAGTTAGTACATGGTGATCTATATAAGACAATCTTTTTGAACTCCTTTTAAGATTGTACCAAGATAAAATCTCACTATTTGAGTTTTTTTCCATCATAAATATCATAGCAAATTTCTAAAACTCTTACTCACTTCAATAAGTCAATCCGACAACCCTTTATTCTTTTGTATTTGCTTCTTATTGACTTATTTTTATTCCATGGTAATATGGTCTAGTTTTTGTTTTTTTTGTTTCAACTTGTTCAAATCCTAGTATTTGTAGATCTTCACTTGAGCTCATTTTTAAAAAAACCATGGTATATTGTTCAAATTTGTCATTCAATTGTTGTGAATATATTGTATATAGTTTTCAGATTACTCATCTTCGATCTACATAATCTAATATGTCAAATACTACTCTATGATTGCCACTTCACATGGCATCAACTTATTATATGTATCCCTTTGTATTCAGCTCCAATGTTTTATTCAATTTTATTTGCATCTCTTCCAAATACTTTACATAGTTATTTCATTCAATAATTTTACCATGCAAAACCATTGATGTTCCAAAACTTCATAGCATATCTTTGTCTACCCCTATACACTATTTCAAGTAAGGTCTTCATTAAACATATATAATTTAAAATGTTATAAGTATTTTCACCTTATGTCAAGATCAAATCTCATTGTTTGTATATATTTTCCAGCCAAACATCTCAAAATAATTCGAAACTCCTATTGAACTCTTTTTTGTATCCATACATTTATGGGTGGTACATCGAATTGTGAATTATTCAAAAGTCATATTAATAATTGAGATGCAAAAATGTGACTTTCAATATGGAAATGGTTTTCTCCCATTATGTAATTTTTGTATATCCATTTTTTTTCCTCTAAATTCTACTTCCAACTACCACAAGGTTTCATGAAATTAGTTGTGAAACACTTTCACATTCATCATGGCCTCCATATCATCAAATCAATACATAGTGATCTATGTAAGCCAATCTTTTCAGACTCCTTTTAAGTTTGGGCCAAGATCAAATCCTATTGTTTGAGTTACTTTCCAACCATACATCTTATCAAATTTATAAAACTCTTATGTACCTCTATAAGTCAATTTAACAACCCTCTATCATTTTATCTTTTCTTGATTTGACTTGTTTTCATCCTAAGATAATATGGTCCAATTTTTGCTTTTTTGTTTAAACTTGTTCAAATCTTAATATTTGTAGCTCTTCACTTGAGCTCTTTTTTATTTGTAAATCATGTTACATTGTTCAAATTTGTCTTTCAATTGTTGGGCATATCTTTCATAGAGTTTTCAAATTCCTCCACTTTATTCTACATGATCCAATATGTCAAATACTACTTGATCTGTTCCACTTCACTTGATATCAACTTATTGTGTGTATCTCATGTTGAAACACAACTATCTACTGAGAGAAGTCTGAATCAGTAGATTGATTTAGTCCTTTTTGAAACTTTTTAATGCAGATTAAAAATATATGCAGAGATCGCATACACACAAATAGACACAACCCTAGATATATTGTGAAAAACCCAATATGGGAAAAACCACCATGAGAATAGCTACTAGAATCTACCATTCTAATCCAACCTCACAATCAATAATCTCACTGGTTACAATGTTTAAGGTCATCGACCCTAAAGAGACACCAATCCCCTTATTTAAGAGGACCTACTCTGAGGAAGCACCAACTCCCTAATTGGGCACCAACTTAAACTTCTCTGATGGCATCAACCAATCAAATCTATATTCATAATATGGAGCAACAATTCCAAATTACAATATTGATTCATAAATGAATCTAATTCAATTCTTTGTTATTGGTCTAGTTTGTAATTGCTCATGCTCTATACATCTCTCTCTCTCTCTCTTCGCTTCTCTTCCTTTCTACCCCTATGTCTATGTGTCTCTATATTCCTCTATTTGACACACTTCATCAATCTCTTCCTCTCTACCTCTCTCTCTCTCTCTCAATTCGACTATGTTCAACAATAATAGCAACAACAAGCATCATTATATCCTAGATGACATATATATAAACATGGGAACTAGATTTTCCCATCTTCTCCATGTTCATACTTGTTTACTATCACATCACACCAGTTCTAGAATCGATTCATATTTCTTGAACAAAAAGTTTCCCACGTCTTGAACTCATACTTCACCACCATGATTCTTGGTCTCATTACTATTTTTAGCATATGTTGGGCTCTGGTTTTGATGCACATGTCATATTATACAAATTTGATCAATCAGTGTAATATATTTTATTATCTATGTCATATTTTATAGCTTATCTGCATGTTCCTCTACTTGACCATTGTGATGAACAAACATTTGAATACTGACCATTGATCTTAAGTTTTGTGCCATGATCTCATGATCCTCGTTTAATGTACTCAACTTTAAATCACGTCTACTAGAACAAGTTCTAACAAGGTCACACACTCCGTTGGATCCTTGTAGGCTTCTGAGCTTTAATGTTCCATCTTTAAAATGCATCCATTGGATCTTTTGATCCGAGCTCACACGTGCTATTAGATCTTCAAAGTTACATGAATTTGACCTCTGCTTATCATTAAACATCGAGCTCTTAATCTCATCTCACTATTTCTTGAGTTTTTAGAATGAATACGCTTCATCAATCTCGTTAAACTAATTTGGTCTTTAATTCATCTCTGTCTCATTAAACATCAAGCACTAGATCCCATTGAGTCCACTTGCTCCATTAGATCTTCATTGCATAATCACATACTCACCGTTTGATATTCTGACAAGCTCAAACTTTATCTCTAACAAGCTCCCTGAATGTGACACTTGGTACCCTCATGTGCCTTCTACACCTTTGTTGTCAATTCTCACTATTGAGACACTTGGCAATCCCACTCTAGTCCTTGACTATTTGACTTTAAACGGCTCCATAGATTTACCATGCAAGCTTCATGATTATGACACTTATCACTAGTGCATTTATTCAGAGATGCCTTTAACAAATTGACTTTTCTATGCTTCATTGGATCTCTAACGTATGATTAAGTGCTAACAGTTGATCCAGCTCAGACAAATCTTAAGTCAAGGACTTGGGAAATATAAAGTCTTAGAACATTGCTCAAGCTGGTAATTACTAGGTCGAAGGGGCTAATTTCACAACGATGACAAGGACTTAAAATATAACTTAAGTAACTGATTCCTGCCTATAGCCAGTCAACATAAAAATAGAACATGCCTGTGAACGCCATGGCTTAAACCCTTAGGGTTTAACTAAGAAAACCTGTAATGTCTGAGCGCTAAGATAAATCATTATTGAGCTCATTTATCTTCATATAAATCTATAAACCATATATCCATGATGCAATTGAAAAACCCATGATAGATCTTCATTGAATTGCTCTTCAATCCGCCATAAATGGTCTCTGTAAAAGCATGACACTTTGCACTAGCCAACTTTAAAACATGTTCTTCTCTACATCAATCTTGCATGATCCTTTGACATCAATAAAATCTATAATGCACCTTTTGACATCAATGACAATCATATGGCCAACAATCTCCCCCTTTGGCATTAATGGAAAACTAAATGCTCTGATCTTATAATACTTTGCTCCTTCTCTGGTATTGTTTGCATTGGATTCTAATGAAATTGAGTTGAAACTATTCATACCAAACTTGCTCCCCCTTAGGCAATTGAACATTTGTCTAAACTCAACTTGGACACATGTTATGCTCTTTCAAACTTTTATAGAAAGCATTTGCACCTTTTCTCCCCCTTTGACATCAATGGCAAAGGGACTCCAACTGTCTCACAGTTCGTCCAAATTTTTCTCCCCCTTTATTAGATAAAATATTGTCCAAGAATCTGCAACCATCAACTCATTATAAATTTGCAAAAATATGCATACATAAGTTACATTTTTGCTCTTCATACAAGGATTAACAAGACTTATATGATACTCCCCCTAGACTCATGCCCTATCACT
This sequence comes from Torreya grandis, assembly GCA_037957365.1. Lineage (NCBI taxonomy): Eukaryota > Viridiplantae > Streptophyta > Pinopsida > Cupressales > Taxaceae > Torreya > Torreya grandis. The sequence continues at coordinate 14,402 of JARHVA010008816.1, forward strand.
AGGATCTAGTGATGTGATGTAGGAACCATCACTCCCAATTTATGTCTCAAATACTCAAATTGTTCCTTGGGAAGAGGTTTGGTGAATATGTCTATAATTTGATCATATTTTGGCGCATATTCTTTTGTGACCTCTTCATCTACAACCTTTTCTCTTAAGAATTGATAATTGTTTGATATGTGCTTAGTTATAGAATGAATAATTGGATTCTTCGATATATTTATAGCATTTGAATTGTCACAAAAAATAGAGATAGATGATTTGTACTCTACCTTGATTTCTTTGAGTGTTTGCTTCATCCACAAGACTTGAGTGCAACATGCCACTGCTACCACATATTTTGTTTCTATTGTAGAAAGAGTAACTGACTCTTGTTTTTTATTCAACCATGAAACAAGTTTGTTTATAAGAAAAAATACACAAGCACTAGTGTTTCTTCTGTCATCCACACTTCCCAATCAGCATTTGTATATGTTGTCAAAGTGAAATCTTCACTTTTAGGATATCATAGGCCATAGTCAATTGTGCTCTTGATATATCTAAAGATTATTTTCACTACATTGACATGTGATTCTTTAAGAGCAGCTTGAAATCTTGTAACTATGCATACTACTTGCATGATATCAAGTCTTGATGTAGTTAAGTATAACAAGCTACCTATCATTGATCTGTACATAATCTGATTTACATCAAGAGACTCATCCTCTTTGCTCAACTTACATCCAGTTATCATGGGAGTACCAAATGATTAGTTATCTTCCCTTCCAAACTTTTTGAGCATTTCTTTAGCATATTTGGTTTGAAATATAAATATTTCTTCATCAGTATGTGCCATCTGTAGACCAAGGAAGAAAGAAAAGTCTCCAAGCATAGACATCTCAAACTCATTTTGTATTTGAGTATAAAAGTCTTTGCACATTCTATTATTGCCACTAAAAATGATATCATCAATATATACAACAATTAACATATGCTCACCTTTTGATTTGAAGTATAAATTATTGTATGTATATCATTTATTGAATCCTTGTTGTTGTAGGTACTTGTCTAATCTTGAATACCATGTTCTATGTGCCTATTTTAGACCATACATAACTTTCCTCAGTCTGTATACATAATATACTTCCTCTGACAACTAAAAACCTTCAGGTTGTTCTATGTAAACTTATTCTTTTATGTTCTCCTTCAAGAAAGCAAACTTAACATCCATTTAATAGACTTTGAATTTATTATAAATAGAGAATGCTATAAACATTCTTATAACTTCCAATCTGGAGACTGCAACAAATGTTTTCTCAAAATGTATGCCTTCAAATTTTGCATATCCTTTGCACACCAATCTAGCCTTATTTCTTATGAGAGTTCCATCCTCATTGAGCTTGTTTCTAAAGACCCATTTTGTATCTATTACATTCTTGTTTGAAGGTTTTGAAACTAATTCCCAAATTTTATTCTTTTCAATTTGGCTCAGTTCTTCTTCCATGGCTTTTAGAGCCAATTTTCATCCTTGATAGCTTTAATAAAGCTTTTAGGCTCAATTTCAGATATTAAAACAAAACTTTATTACTCTTTGTTCATTGCAACTCTTCTCCTTGTCTGAACTCCTTCATTTTTATTGCCAATGATCTTTTATATAGGATGATCCTTTTGAACAAATCTTTCAGATGCCTTTTCATTTACTTCCTCATGCTCTTCATTAGTTGTTTCCTCTTCATAATCTAATTCTTCATTATAGATTTCTTTGTCAGATTTAACATGTTTCAAGCCTTCTTCAACCTTGACATTGATGCTCTCTACAATCTTGTGTATCCTTTTGTTATAACATATGTAGGGTTTGTTTTGGGTGGAATAACCAAGAAATATTCCTTCATCACATCTTCATTCAAAGCTTCCCAACTTATCTTCTTTTCACTTGACATAGCATTTGCTACCAAACACTCTAAAGTACTTAAAAGAAGCAGGTTTTTCATACCATAGTTCATAGGGATTTTTATCATTGTTTGCCCTAAGTTGAACTCTATCCAAGATATATATTGTTGTTTGGCCTATTTCTCTCTAGTATCCATCAGATAACCTAGTCTCTTTTAGCATTGTTCTGACTATCTCCTTGACTATCTTATTCTTTCTTTTAACAACTCCATTCTATTGTATAGTCCTTGTTATAGAGTAACGCCTTTTGATTCCATGCTTCTCATAGTACTATAAGAACTTATTTAAGGTGAATTCTCCACCTTTATCAGATCTTAAGCATTTGATTTTTCTTCCAATCTCATTCTCCACCATGGCCCTAAAGATATTGAATCTTTCAAATCCATGTGACTTGTCCTTCAAAAAGGTTACCCATGTCATTCTTGAGTAATAATCTACAAATAACATGAAGTATCTTTATCCTTTAGATCCGCTTGTCTTAGTAGGACCACAAAGATCAATATGAACTAATTCTATAGACTTAGTAGTTGCATACTCTTTTGTTTGAAATTTGACCCTTGTTTGTTTGCCTTGTTGACATTTATTGCAAGTAGTGTCTGCAGGTTTGGTTATCTTAAGAATGTGTCTAACATACTTATTTTAGCTCACCTTTACCAAGTTGTCAAAATTAACATGGCCCGTTCTTCTATGCCATAACCAACTCTCATCAATCTTTCCTATCAGGGAGCTATTACCATTTACTTCACTAAGATTATAAATGTTGCTTTCAATTCTTTTCCCTTCTGTAACTAATCTTCTAGATCTCCTTATTTTACAGCTTTCTACATTAAATGTGACCATATATCCATTGTCACACATTTAACAAAGATCATGGATTATACTCAGCATCACAGCTTTGTTATTGAGTCTTGCTTACATTTTTTCACCGCCAATACTAAAGTTGTTTGGGCAGCTTGATGAAATCTCTCATTCAGTCGAGTTGTTTGCCATATGGATGTTGCCCCAGTATTTTGTATGTGCACTCAATTTTCCCATATAGATTTTTTTGCAATCATAGAGTAAGGTCATGGCCATGACTTGGATATTTTCATTAACCCTAATTTTACACATTTTTTAAAGTTGGTTGTTAATTATTAAAGTGGGATGGGGTTTAGCTGGGCGGCAATGACTCTAAATCTTTCATGGTGGATAGTGGTGTTGAGTCATCCGGCTTATATATTGTGTGGAAGATGTCTAGGTGCATGGAATGGATTGTCTTAGCTAGAGATTATAGATTTGGGGGGCATTTGTGAAACTGTCAGTTGTTATGCTATGGTCTATTATATTATTGATTTTTGGGGCTTATGTTAAGGTCTGGGTATTTAATTGATGTATTTGTAGTTGTGGTAGCTTACAATTTTGGTATTTCATGATATTAATCATTTTGACTAGTCACCTCAAAAACCCAGAAATTGTAGTGGACTCCATTTCAATCTAGTATGAGTTTTTTTCCCCTAAGATATAATAATCGCATCTCTATGTACATAGGTATATGTAAATGCATTGGTGATAAAATGTAAATTATATGTACATCAATTTTTTCATACATCAATGTTGTATTTTTTTGTTTTTCATACAAGGATAAAGTGCATGATATTGGTTTAACTGCCTATCATGTTTACTTTTCCTTGTAGCATGAATTTGAATGGATGGGAAGTGATGATCGTTGTTGGAATCAATGCTGCCATTAGATCTGTAATAATGTTTTTAACACCTCTAAACAATTCCATAATTCTTTTGTTTAAAAAATTGCATTTGTATGTTTATTTGCTGCAGTGGAAGAGTATCAAATGAACTTGGAGCAAGATGCCCCTAAGCGACCAAGTTTGTTGTAGTAGTGATGACTTTAACCTTACTAGTGATAGGCATTCTCTTTATGGTCCTCATTTTCCTCACCAAAAATGATTTCTAGTGCTTTTTATTAATAGTGAGGAGGTTATGAAGGCAGTAGCCAGCATATCCACCTTGCTTTCCATCACAGAGCTTCTCAACAATATGCAGCCAGTTCTATCAAGCCACTAAAAGATAAAATATTTCCATTGTTATTATGTTATTGACCCCTGCATATGTATTATTTGGGCAAAGTTAAACATAAAATAAAATTTATATTTGAATGATATATTTAGATAAGTTCTCAATCATTAACAATCATCATCATCATCATCATCATCAATATCTAGGCTAGAAGGGACACAAACAGAGGCCCATTCTCCGGGTATGCTGCTACAAGTGCTTACTAGACTTTATGACCCATCGGTGGCAGTATGCTTTTCATTGCCAATATATTATTGAACCATATCCCTCATACAAAACACTAAACACTGATATTTTTTGGCCTCATAATGAGGAATTAGGTCAAGGATTCAAATTACAACCATAGAATATTATCCATTCCAATTCCTTATTAACATTGTAACAAAACATCTTTATATTATGGATAAACTTCTTCCATCACTTTTTCCTTTGTTGCAAGATTTTTCATAACTTTTTTGCTTTGTCTACTTGTTACTAACAACAAATATAAGATAGATATCTAACCCAATATGTGTCACCACTGGTCACTTTTGATAAGTGTTTTTAGTCCACATGATGATCTTTTTTATTGATGAGTGCTAGAGTTGTCAGTTTATCATGCCCACCAATGACCCAAAAAAGATCAATGGGACTGTTAAAGTAGAGTTAGTTTTAGAATATACAAAAAGACCTCAATGCTTATTATGCACTATAAAAACAGAACATCAATATAGGAAAAAGTTCACCCACAACCGGGGAGAACTTGCCAAAATGGCTAGACTATCAATTTGAAAGAATGTCCCACAGAATAAAAATGTCATTTGAAGAATTGCTTGAGCTAAGGGGAGCTGATAACTTATAATATCATAGTAATTCAATTTTCCATACTTTTATGAAAAATTATTTCGAGATAAACATCTAACAAATGCAAAAACATTACATTTTTTGAAGGCATCAAAATATAGTTTCCACAAATGGCTGTAATATAAATGGATTATAAATTGCTACTTACTAAGCAAATAGTGGAAAGTTGCCTTCTCAATAACCTAAAACACAAGATTTTGTTTGGGCCTAATGTTAAATCCCAAAGCAGGGACTATTTGGCCTTTATTGACACTGGATGTGCATCCTGAGTCGACCCTGCAATTTATGTATGGTGTGTTTTTTCTTACTCTATTCTTTTACTCCTGACAATGCACTTGAGTTCTATTTATTTAATGTACACCCCTGTTGTGATTCATATTATTTCAATTACACTTTGTACTTTAAGTAAATGGCACTTTTTTTTAATTACATATTTAAATATCTTCGATTCATTCTTAGAATTACAACAAAGTGAAGGGAAACATTTTGTGTTGATATAAATTTGAGGTAGCAGTAGGATCAGGATGGCAAGCACTGGTAGCCTATGTGAACATAGGCTGCTATTATGTTGTTGGGATACCGCTTGGTAGTCTTATGGCATACACTTTCAACTTCAGACCCAAGGTAATTTTGACTGCCTAGTCTTTCCCTAAAAGTTCTTACACTTTATATTTAGTTTCAAAGTTCACACTTTAAAATCTCACAAATCTCGAGTGGCCTATTGGTTGAAAACATTTGAAAGTAATATAGTATTGGTATTCAATAGAAGTTATCACTGAAAAGTGGAATTTGCATTGGTGGGCAGGGTTTCTGGAGTGTCATGATTGGTGGAATAGTGTTACAAACATGTATTATTTTGTTTACAAAATGGAGGATAGACTGGAATAGAGAAGTATTACCATTTAGATTATTTGTTCATTTCTCTTGCTAGAATGTTACTAAACTACTAATTTGGATTTGGTTCTTTTTTCAAGCATCAAAAGCCGAAGATAGGATTAAAGTGTGGGGAGGTTCAATAGACTACGTTACAGACAGTGATTTTCAGGGATCAGAATTTGAAGGTAGCATTAAGGTGTGGGGGGTTCAGTACACTCCATCACAATTTAGTGAAGGTATAGAAATAATTCATTCACATTTGAGTTAAGGTAATGAAATAATTCATTTTTTTCATTTATGATTTGATGTGGGCATGTTTGTATTAATTGAAGGAATCTTTTGGCAAGATCCTTAAGAAGCATTAGGGAGCACAACTTATCTATGAAAACCTAAAAAACATGAGTGAGATGCCTGGACTATTTTTTCAATCACAAACATTTATTGGGAGTATTTCTCTCACATGGTTGGCTGTACTTGGATGTTTTGGTTTGGGGATTTTAACATTTTTTGGTTTACCCTCTCTTGCTTTATTTCTTTGCTTTAGCTTTTGTATTTTTGTGTTTAGTTACTTTCAGAGCATAAGTCTTCATACCTAGTTCCCTTCTATTATAGCATTATCAAAGTTAATTTGCTCATACTTAATGAGTGGCCCTAGAGCTAGAGGAGCACAAAAGCTTTGTTATGCTCGATGAGTAACCTTAAATATCAGGTTCAATAGCTTCCCTACTTTTCTCAAACAACAAGATTGCTCATTTTATTTTTATTTTCAAGCAACACGAGTACTAGGATTCCATTCCGCTAGTGAAGATTTATTTTTAGACAAAGTTGTTTCTAAAAATATTATAATTATGTTGGGAACATCACAAAGGTGTTGTTTAGAACCATATATTCCTCCAAGTAATTATTTGTTACTAGTCAATATTGGTCATTTGATTTAGTATACTTATGTGCAACAACTGTTAATCTATATAAAGTGTATAGTGTTCATTTCATCTCTTGATAGCATACAAAAATTAGTAAACATTCATTTTTTATGAAAATTTGTTGCCAATTTCTTTCCACTAATGATCTCATGTTTTGTTTTCTTTAGGCAGTCCTAATAATATATATAATAATTTGTTTCAACAAAAGAGAATTTGATGCTTTTGCTAAAAAATACTAATGTTTTTTGTGATTTTGCAGTGAACCAAAGGCCTTGTTCAAACCTGCAAGATGGCTTCTAGGCAAGTCCAAGGGAAAGGTACTTGGATCTTTCAATTTTTACTTCTATTCTTATAATGAATTTTCTAAGTTCTAACACAAACCATGTTTAGATGCAGGAGTAATCCCCAAGGGGAATGCATCACAAGATAATAATAGAAAGACTCTAGGAGATTGTGGAACATGTCAATGCCAGAGGTAATGTCACCAAAGGAGGAGTCAAAATGGTTATATTTGTGTTTTCCAAGTTGACAGTCATAATTTTCATAGTGATCCCATTATTTAAAACACTGTGTCAATATAAGAACTTCAAATTTGTTTACTTAGCTTTCCACATTTCCTATGGACATAACCATTTTGAAAGTGATTTCCATGTGTTGTAGTCAATACATTGTATTTCTATTTTGTTTGGTATTGTACAATTCCCATGAGCACGAGTTGATCTTAATTCTAGAACATCAAACATAACTATTGTATATCTTGGCTTTTTAAGCCATCTACATGGGAGAAATGTTTCATGACCTAAATATTAGCCATCTAACTTGAATTTTTTGCAATTCAACTTGCAATTTTTTCTTCTTCTTTGAGGAAAAACCAACTCAGTTGGAATACTCCCAATTATCTAAAGTGCACTTTTCTGCTTTTTCTGTCTTACCTGTCTCCTTTTTCTTGGCAGAAGCATGTTGTTTTTTGTAGCTAGCCTTATCCTTGCTTGGGATTTTTCCTCCAAGCACTGAGTTATTTTTTGGAAGGTTTTGTTGCTTATCCTTTTGTTGTCGTGGCTCTTCCTGTCTTGGGCTATTTTCCTATACTTAGAGGCTTGCATCCGCTCTTTGTTTTTGCATGGTAGCCTGTTCATGGATGCCATGTCATCTGTTGTCTGCAATGTGACCTTCATTCCTCTCCTCTCTATCCTCTTCGAGTCCCTCTATACCACGGTTTCTAAGAGGATAACTGTGCAAATCAAAAATCCTTTTTTCCTTGTCTCTGATCCTTCTGACAGTCATGTTTTTCACGACAAGTTCCCATGTCTATCACCTTGATAGTGTTTCCTTTATCCCCTTCCACCCTTAATGTAACCGTGATTGCAGAGGAGGGAGAGGTGGTGGTGGCAGAAAAGGTAAAGGAAGAGGTAGATTGGGTTTCCAATGCCCTGCTTGGCACTATCTTCATGCCCATCCTCGTCCTAATTCTATTTTCTTGGGTTTTCCCATTGTTTAGAACTCCATGTTCCGTAGAGTCTGTCCTGAGATGTTTCAGCGGTCATGTCCACTTCAATCAAGATCTAGAAGGAAATTGTCGAACAAGTGATGCAACTAAAAGATTTAATCCCTTTGTTCTTACCAAAAATGAAAGGCCTGGGATGAGGAAGGTTGACCCCCTAAGCGACCCAATGTTAATTTGCACAACAATGAACACAAGGAGCAACTTTTTTCTAGAAAAGATGTCCTTGCCAAGCATGATGCCAAGGTTATTTAGAGCCAAACACCCAGCCAACATATCCAGAAATCTCATAGGAACCTGCATATAGATCTCAAAGTGGAAAATCATATGGAGGAACCTTCTAAACTGATTCAATCCAAATCTCCTCAAGCTTCACACAGTGATCCTTATCTTATTCAAACTATTGCAAATGTGAGGCCCATAGTGGTCCACGCTAGGCAAATCGTATTGGGAGAACTTCAAATTGTCACTTGTGTCATACACAGTGCTCGTTTCAGCAAGGAAAGAATCAATGATACTATAATTGAGACTTGTATTGGCCTACAAGTTGGTATTGAGAACCTAAGTGAGTACCTATGACAAGTGGGCCTGCTTATCCTCAATGGAAACAACTTCATTGATGCCAACAATCAAGTTGAGCCTACTGACAAGAACCAAAGAGTAAAATCCAATCATGCTATGGAATCTGGATGAGGCTTCTAAGGATGCTACGGTGTGAAATTTGTAGCTACAGCTGCATCAACCTGAAAGAAAAAAAAATTGAGCAGCAAAAAAAATAGAGTACAAAGAAGAAAAAAACAAAGCAAGAACAATATGCATATTCTATTGTATTTCCTTAATAATAAAAAAGGCCTTAACAAAGGTTACAAAAGCTAATCAACCGCAACAAAGAGAAGCAGTGAAAGAGACAGAAAAATAGAGTTCAATTGTTGTTTAACCATCCTTGTTTGCATGAAAACGGTGAAAACAAAGGAACTGCAGTAATCCTTCGGTAACACATTATGAATTAGTTAGCTTATAAAACCGGCTGTTAGCTTGGCATTGGACTGCGCCTGAGGGAAGAGAAATTGACGCTAACACCCCCCTTAAGCTAATTAAAGAGAAGAAAAAAAAAGAGGAAAGAGGAAAAACCCTATGGAAACAAAACCCCCCCTCAAAAGAGACACTAACTGCACATGGCAGCTATTGTGTTGCAGTGTTCTTCACACCAAGGTCTCATAGAAAATGAAACTTTTGCTCAGTGAATGTCTTCATGAAGATGTCGGCAATCTATTTAGAAGTGACACAGTACTGTAAGTTGATGACTCCATCATGTATCAATTCGTGGATGAAGTGCATGTGGATCTCGATGTGTTTGGTCCATTGCTGCTGTATGGGATCTCTACAAACCTTAAGTATACTCTGATTGTCACACCAAATGACAGTCGGATGATGAAAGAGGATAGCAAGCTCAGTTAAGAAGTGTTGCAGCCAAATGACTTGAATGGTAATGTTGACTGCACCTCTATATTCAGCCTTTGTTGATGATAAAGCAATGGTAGATTGCTTCTTACTTGACCAACAAATGGACCCTGATCCCAAACTAAGAACATATCCTAAGTGGACTTGCGATCAATGTTATCACCAGCGCAGTCAGAATCAATGTAGCCAATGAGATCCAAAACACAACTTGCTGAATAATGAATCCCATAGCAAATGGTTCCCTGGACATAGCGAAGTATATGCTTGGCAGCCTTCCAATGTAGCTCATGTGCCTCTTGCATGTATCTAAAAACAACCCCCACTGCATATGAGAGATCTGGATGAGTGTGAGTGAGATAAGAAGACTCCCCACAAGTTGACGGTAGTGTGTGCAATCAACTAATGGTGTATCCTTGCCATCTTCAAGCTTGACCTCTGATAGGAAAGGTGTGACAGCTGACTTGCAGTGAGTCATGTGAAACCGAACCAAAAGATCTCGTGCATACTTGGATTGAGCAACTGTGATAACTGATTGATTTTGGCTGATTTCAAGGCCAAGAAAAAAATGTAGGAGACCCATGTCTATCATAAAAAATCTATCATGCAAAATAGTTTTAATTGAAGCAATGGCAGTGGGTGAATCACCTGTTATTAGTAGATCATCTACATAGAGTACCATGAGCAACAAAGAATCAGATGTTCTTATCATATAAACATTTAGATCAGATTTACATCGTATGAAATTTTGAGACAGAAGATAAAAATCTATTTTAGCATACCAAGCTCTAGGTGCCTGCTTGAGGCCATAGAGTGACTTCTTGAGTCTACATACCAATGAGGAATTTTGTATATACCCTTGTGGCTGCTCCATGTAGATCTCCTCCTCGAGATCACCGTGAAGAAATGCATTCATCACATCCATGTGATGAACCTCCCACCTTCTTGATGATGCAATGGCAAGAGCCAATCGAATGGAGTCCATTTTTGCCACTGGAGCATCATCATAGTCAATGCCATGAACTTGTTGAAAACCTTTGGCGACCAACCGTGCTTTGTATCTGCTCACATGTCCATCTGTTGATTTCTGTCTTATAGACCCATTTACATATGACAAGCTTGCGATTGGAAGTGGAACCAAATCCCAAGTTTGGTTTGCAATGAGGGAGTTGTACTCCTCATCCATTGTTGCTTCCCAAAGAGGATTCCCTGTAGCTTCTGCATAAGTCTAAGGGTCAGATGCAGTACCACATAGGCATGCATCGACATGATGGGCTCGATAGCTGAGAGTGCATGAGGGACTTCATATATATCAGCTAAGCTCCTTGTTCTTTGATTTTCCACATGGGATACTGAATCATCACTAGAATCCAAATCAAGGATTGGTTGTGGATCAGCGTATGCATGCTCATGTTCCTCTGAATCCGATTCAAAAATATCTGAAATAAGATCAAAATGATTGTATCTCTGAGATATGTAAGAGGAGGAAGCATAAAGGTGGTGACATGTTGTTCCTGAGATGTATATGGAAAACTTTCATCAAATTAGACACTCCTCTCAATGAAGAGTGTTTCTATGGAAAGATCTAGTAGTCTATATCCCTTTACACCATCTGGATATCCAACAAAGATGCATTTTTTTTTTGAGGCTCCAAAGCCTTCCTCTTATCTATAGGAATGCGTGCCCAATCATGGGATCCAAAGATGTGAAAATGTGTGACTTCTGGTTGCATGCCTCTCCATGCTTCAAAAGGTGTTTGTCTTGTGACAGATTTGTGAAAAGATCTATTTTTTATGTACGAAGCACAGTGGATTGCTTTAGCCCACAATTTAGAGGGAAGGGACCTAGCATGCAACATGCAGCTAGCCATCTCTTTCAAAGATCGATTCTTCCTCTCAGCTACCCCATTTTGTTGTGGAGTGTATGGAACTGTGTTCTGCAATTGTATTCCTGCTTCATCACAAAAATATTGGACATCATTGTTGACATACTCCCCTCCATTATCTATGCAGAGGATCTTGATCATTTTCCCAGACTGCTTCTCTGCATGGGCTTTGAAAATCCCGAGATTCTCAAACACCTCAGATTTGAATTTGAAAAAATACACCCATGTGTATCTTGTGCAATCATCAATGAATGTTAGCACATATCTGGCTTTGCTCATGGAAGGTTTTGGAAATGGAACCATAAGATCACTGTGAACAAGCTCTAAAGGAGAAGAGGCTCTCCATGCATTCCTCTTTGAAAACTTTTCTTGTGGATGCTTTCTAAGAGTACATCCTTCACAAATTCCATCAGAAAAGTCTATGGCTGGCAAGCCTTTAACCATTCCCTGTTTGTTAAGTTGTTGCATGTATCTAAAATTTAAATGACCAAATCTTTCATGCCAAATTCTACTTTCATCATTTGCATGTGTTAGAAGTAAAGTATAATCTGATTTAGCAACAAAGTCAGAAAAAGTGTACAGATGAGATTGATGACTTGCCTTACCAACAGAAATTTTGGAGTTGTCTTGCATGTCAAATATGGTCACAGAATCAGGGGTGAATTCAACTCTCCTATCGGTTCCAGTATGTGTCATTTGATACATAGAAAGAAGATTAACAGAAAGCTTTGGAATATGTAAGACATTCTCAAAACTTTCAATTCCAACCTCTACCCTCCCTATTTCAGTTTTCTCTACAGGAGAACTGTCTTCCATGAGAATAAGAGAACCAGAATATGGTTTCAAAGAAGAAAGAGCATCTTTTGTGGCTTCCATGTGGTGTGAAGCTCCAAAGTCTATGATCCATGCATCTGAAGAAGAATGAATAGCAATCAATGCATGAGCATTGTCTCTTGTTTCAGGTGCTTTTTCTTCCTGCTTCTTCTTAGCACTCTTAGGGATAAGGCTACAAAGATTATGATGTTGAAGTGTTTGAGCCATGAGATCAATGGTCTTCTTCATGCATGATGATTCTAGTTGGTACCCACGATTGCAATAGCTGCACTTTGATTGGCCCTTTTTGTCCTTTTCTTTTGAGCCAGTAGATCCATCTGGAGGTTTGGGATTGCCTTCCTTTCTTGGATATGAATCATTTTTCCCTTTGCCTTTGAATTTTTGGTTGGATTTGGTATTGTTCTTCCCACTTGCTTGCACAACAAGTGCATGAGCTTTGGAATTCTTCAATGTGCCCATCTTGATAAGCTTATCTTGCTCATGTACTAGAGACTCAATGAAGGTATCCAGTGTGGGCATCTTCCAAGTTGCTCATATTGTGAGCCTAACTGTGTGGAAAGCAGAGACAAATACTGCATATTTTGGACCCAACTTTGATAGAATAGCAAGGATTAATTTGCTTTCTTCCTTGGATGTGTCAATACCATATCCTTTGAGCTGAAGCAATAAGGCCTTGAACTTTGTGAAGAAATCTTGAATATTATCAAAACTCCTTGGATCTAATGAGTTGAGCTCATTTTCAAGGATATGACCCCGCATTTCATCTTGCTTTCCAAAAAGAGTCTCCAATGTATTCCAAACTTGGTTTGGAGTTGTACATGCCTCAACATGAAACAACAATTCTGGAGAGATGGATAAGCATAGCAAACCAAATGCTTCATCCATGCGGTTGAAGTATTTAGATTTTTCAACTGCTGGATTGGGTTCAACCTCTGTATTCATAACTATCCGATAGAGGCCTCTACTTCTGTGCTGAAGTAGAATCTTTGGCCTCCAATCAAAATAGTTGTATGGTGTGAGAATGGCAAAGGGTGAACATTCCATTTTTCAGCTTTGATCTTATATATCTGCAAAAAAAATACTATACTTCTTCTTTCTGGCAACCAGGGTCTAATACCATGTGAAATTTGTAGCTACAGTTGCATCAACCTGAAAGAAAAAAAAAAAAAGCAGCAAGAAAAACATAGTACAAAGAAGAAAAAAATAGAGCAAGAACAATATGCAGATTCTATTGTATTTCCTTAATAATAAAAAAGGCCTTAACAAAGGTTACAAAAGCTAATCAACCGCAGCAAAGAGAAGCAGTGAAAGAGACAGAAAAGCAGAGTTCAACTGTTGTTTAACCATCCTTGTTTGCATGAAGACGATGAAAACAAAGGCACTGCAGTAATCCTTCGGTAACCCATTATGCATTAGTTATCTTAGATAAACAGGCTGTTAGCTTGGCGTTGGACTGCCCTTGAGGGAAGAGAAATTGACGCTAACATACTGTCAAATCTGAAGATGATCCTAAAGAGTAATCATTTAATTCTGGTTGTCATGTATTATATGCTAAATAAACCAGCTGAGAATACTGTTCAAAATGGTTGTCTTATTCCGTGGTTGTTCTCCTTCAAATTGCTCTGGCACTTGCATGTTGCCTCGTCTGTGTGTGGCCAGCATTAACACAGTTGTTTTGTACACCAGGAGCATGCCTAGCGGCCCTTGAACCCATATTATCATCATGGAAATCTCTCTATCTTACCATTATGCTGTGGCTTGCTAGACACTGGGTGAAAAATTCATGCAATATCTGATTTTTCTATTTTATTTTGAATTTTGGAAACTATTTGGAAATCATGAACTAATCACAAACACAAAGTCTTGGGATGGGTAGATCTTCACCAAGGTATGGTAGCCAAATCAAAACTCAACAAGCCTGATACATCATATTCCTTATGCATATTATGTGGCAGTAAGTGAGCAGTTGGACATGTATCTGGAATGTATATCTGCCAGGTATTTTTGGACTGTGTTACAGGCAGAATAGAATTATTTACTTATTGCCCATCTTTTTGTTGGCAAGGTCCTTGTTTAGGGGACACATGAAAATCAAAGATAGTATACAATGTTGTATGCCATTTGATTTCCTCTATCAGGAAAGATGCAAGGCGACCTTTTATGAGAACGGTTATCCATTCAGATATGGAGAGTTGCAGATTTTAAAGTAGGATTTTTGCTAAGTATGTTAAAGCCAAAATTGCTTGTTTGCACAAAGATGTAGGTTCTTCTGTCTCTTGGGGCAAGGGCATAGATGCTTATCTTTCAAGCATTTTAAGGCCGATATTTGCTATGTAACTCTGTTGTCCAGCTGATATAATTTTTCATGTACTATGTGGTAATATAAGATGCATTTCTTAAAAGAAAAACAACAAATAAAAGAACACTGATGTTCTAAACCGTCCAATATGACCCATCCTTGTCCTCCGTGATTGTGTTACTCCCCAAGGGAATGGATCATTACGGCCAGAAGAAGATTCTCAGAAGCAAAAAGCGTGGAAAGATGTTGCCAAAATATTTTTGCCATGCCAATTTTTTACAATTTCCTTTGCACATATTTGTTTTCATCTACTGACTCCATGATGCTTTATTACTAAATCGTTAGTTTTCTCTTTGCATCTCTTCTTGTATCAGACAAAGGAAAAGTCCTCAATTTACATTTTACAAGTCTAATGGAGAAAAGTAGCATCGCCTGACAAATTGTGCTACGAGAGTTTACAAGGGATGCAAGGACCAACAAAAATGAAGAAGAAGAAGAGAGTATGCTTTCAGAATCCAGTATTTTTAGTGTAATAAGTCATACGCCGAGGATTTGATAGAAAAGCAAAATAGGATGTGATGAGAGATATCAGAGCTACCTGTCCAGGAGACATGTAGGAGACATGTATTATAACTTAGTAAAATAGGGGATGGCAGGACTAGACGTGGTAGCAACATCAATAATGAGGCTAAACAAAGTACAACAAATTTCTAACAATTTGCATGCTTTGAAAAAAAGAGTATTAGGAATTGATAGGTCATAAGTTCACTCACTTCAATGTGTCACCCTTTTATGTGAAAAATGAACTCAATTTGTACGGTATATTTAGTTTTGAACTTTTTATAAGATAAATTTGGTAGGAAAATCATGTAATCTACCTACACTAACATACAACACAAGAAGAGGATGGCCATCAAGAGGAAATAGAAATTAAATGGTAAGACTCCAATGATAATTATGTGGCACACATCTTCAGATTGATTACAAAACCCTAGAGTTCACTGGGAGCTTATGTTTCTAGGTACCACTACCATGTGCTCTAATTTGGGGTGCACGTACATGTCATCTTATTCCGAGGGGTTGCGATGGTAGCTTCATGCATTGAACTAGCTCTGTGACTTTAGACAACTTGTGTTAAAACCTTATAACATGAACTAGCTCTGTGACTTTAGACAACTTGTGCTAAAACCTTATAACATGAACTAGCTCTGTGACTTTAGACAGCTTGTGTTCAAAATCTGATAACACTCAGGTTACGGCCTTCAATGCCACCAAGGATTCCCTCTCTAGCTTTCATTGTCACTGCAGCAAATGGAGGACAGAGTTTACTTTGATTTGCACTTACTATGGAAGAGAACTCGTTCACACTTTATTTTAATTTTTAGCTTTAGAGCCTGCATCCCTTGTATCATGCATGGAAGGGGCATGCCTCTTCGACTGTTCTTTAAAGCCCGTGCTTTGAATTCAAATTTAGGATACTTCAATCGAAGTGAAAATTTATGATTTATTCATAAAACCTGCAGTTCTTTACAACTTTAGAGATTTGGAGATCTATTCTTGGACACAGAGATTGGGTTCATCTTGAGACAAACCAAACCATTATGCTTCAGTGGATTATCCAGTGATAGTAGACTATTCCTGAGAGTATCACACAGGCAGAATTTTGGGACGCGCTCTCTCTGTCTTGAGACTGTTTGTGAGATGGTGGATACTGCTTCTGTACACGATAGATTTTTGTAACACAGTTATCATCCAGAAGCCATTTTTTTTTGTCCAGTTATAATGGACTTCGAAAGCTTAAAATATGTGTATCAGTCTTCTTTAGATGTGATTGGAGATGTTTAACATTATTCACTACAAAGGTACTTAGCCTAGCCACAACTCACTTTAGCGTCTAGACCTTTCCTCATCCCGTGTTAATTTAATTTCCTCTTTTGTCCACCATACCTGAGCACTGTTAGCATCAAATGGTCTGGAGCTACTGGTAATATGCAGGATGACAACTTAAACAAGGTAATTCTATCTCCCAAAACAAGCTGCCACCTTCCTGTGACACTTACAAGGGTCAAGAATGCTTCCTCAAAGGAGCTGTTATCTTATTGATTGATTAATTCACCCTAGCTGTAGCGGCCTATATTAGATATGTAACACGGATAATACATCCACCAAAATAAGTGTAATGAATAATGATGTGCAATAGATTACGATGAATGTGAAGGAAGGCTACATTATGTAATTATATCCATCTTGATGCAAGTGGACTTTAAATAAATGGCCCACAAGTGGTTTAAGTCAGCTCTGCCATGGTGATACATGCTTATCCTGTAGATGGTGACCTTTTAGGATCTTACTGGTTTATCTTGAGCAATGCCTATGATCATTCCATTCATTTTATCACCTTTTTTAGGTTGCTTGTTTCACTGTAATATTGCTTGGTTTTTAGTTTTTACCAATTCATGTTGTTATGAACCATTTCAAAAGTTTTGTGCAACTTAACTTGGAAGAGATTTCAGATCTGCTTCTAAATGGATGCTTCCCTCAGGTAATAAACCACTTGTTGTGTAGACTAAACTGGATTTTACCTCCTGATCGAGTATAAATGTTCACAAATAATTAAAGTTTCGTTTTTCCTTTTCATTTTGTTCTGATTATAATCTATTTTTTTCTTATTTTTACTTGTGCATGTATCTAAGACTCCATAATTGATATAGCAAATCATTCAGCGCTGGAAATAAACTTGAAAAACATAGCGCTGTTTTTAAATCTTGTTTTCAATTTTGATGCAAAAGCAAAGGTATCGAGGAAACGACAAACAAATATGAGCAATAGGCTCTGTTTTACATATTTATTTCAATTTCTTTGTAAAACGGTTTTATATGAGGCAAAAATGATTCTGAAGAAAACAACATGGAGAATGAATTATATGTTCTGTTTCACATTTTATGCTCAATTTTTTTGTAAAACCTCTTAAGTCTGACGCAAAACGATCCAATTGGCAAAAACAAAATGAAAAATCATAAATAAAAAACAAAGTTCTGAGAAATTTCCAACCTTAATTAGTCAGTAAGATCTAGCAGCCTTTAAGATCATCGTTGCACAAGTCTTACCGTTCATAACCAGCTTTGTATCTGAATAGCGCACATCATCAGCAAAATAAAATTTCGTGATTCACTGATTCACAAATATAAAACCTAACCAGTTGCAAAACATGTACATACAAAACTGTATTCCTGATGGCAATGACCAAACATCACCAAAATATTTATTGAATGAATTCGGATTATTAACATCAATATTTTAAGGCATGTATGAAGACTTGCTTGAATATTATTTAACCTGTAACCTCTCATAAATACGAAAATCTATATAATCTGATGAAATAAATTTGAACATAGCTATAATGGAAAGAGAGATAAGTTTACAAACATTTTTAAACCAAACAATATTCATGAAAACTTCAGAGACCCTTATTTTTAGAAGAATGTCTAGGACTATATATATTCAGAAACAATTAAAACGCAGAGGCAACATATAATTTTAAACTACCAAAAAAAGCATAAACAAATACAGACCTGTTTTTTTTCAACACCTTCTAACCCGTGAAGTTATCCAGAGAAGTCAGATTAGCAAGCTTGTTTCTGAAAAGAGAGGAATCATTGTCAATGTACCAGCCAACCATGATCTGTTAATAGTGTACTGGGAAATTGACAACGACAGAGTGGATCAATGAATAGAGAGCGCTCAAAATCTTCACAAACCTCTATCGAAGATTGATTGCTATTTGTGCCCAACCTTCTTCTACATCTGGATCGTAAATGTGATTCACCAAAGGAAACACAGACAAAGGTCATGATAGATTTGTAATTGTAGATGACGGTGCATTAAACCATTATCCTCCATATCCTTTTCTTTTGACAATAAAATCAAAATGTCTAAATATAATTGTCCCCAGTCAATATTTTCTGGGCAGTGAATGTCTTTATATCAGGGAACACCTCCTCTTATCTTTCGAATTGGGTAGGGTCCTTGACACCAACTTCATTGATTTTACCCGGAAAATTTCATCTGAGGTGGGCTTCTACCGGAATTTCACCCACGTCTCTGTCACGAAAGAGTACCGTTTGAGAGCGTGAATCGTGATTCGTCATTATGGTAATTCTTATTCGGGATTGGTGCAAGACAGCTGGTTTTAATAGTGCCTGAAGCGTGAGTGCCAGCATTGGGAGTCGGGAAACCCTACGAATGAAGAGCGCGTAATGAGGGGCCTGCAGGCGTGCCTCGGGAGAAACCATGGATGTTGACAGTTTAAATGTCCCATTCAATACTCAACAGCGCTTGGTATCTTCTCAATCATAAATCATGATGAGTAATGATTCCATAATTGTCCATCATTTTATTAATGATCTTTTCCGGGAACTTTTTTATGTGTAGTAATTGTCCATCATTTTTATTATATATTATTGTTTGTTTTAATATTAATAGTATTTGATTTTATTTACTAAATTAAATATTTGATTTTCTATGAATTTTATGGTATATTCGAATATAAAATGGAGATTCAATAAATGTTGTATTACTTTATTTAGCTTTTTAGTTGTATATAGTTGTTTATTTTAATATCAATAGTTTTTTACTTTAATTATTAAAATGAATATCTAATTTTTTATGGGTTCTATAGTATATTAGAATATTATTTGTAAATGTAATTGTCGAACGTATGTAATGGATGATATTTTTGTTGATTGGAATACTTTTGACAAAAAAGCATCTAAGACTTTGCAAAGTGCAAAGCTTCCAATAGAGCATAAAAAGGTGAGTAGAGAGCCTCCATCATCTGATACATAACATGACAACATTTTTATGTGATAATGATACGCTGAATAATAGAGTGTTCACACGATTGAATGGAGGTTCTTACTTAAATATATCCACAAGGGGTAGCTCTTTCTCAAACTTGTCTATTTACAAGCAATATTATCTACTATAGGGATCTTGCATGCCCCACAAACTTCCAAGCAGATAAAACACAGCTTCATTGTATTCTTACATGTTAAAGTCTTTCAAGGAAGGTGTGGTGATCGACAGGGCTCCACCTGAAGCCCTGGTCTAATATCCAAAAGAGGGCAAACCCCAACTATGCACCAAATACTAATATCCATGGCAAATGACCTTCATTTAGAATGTATGCAATCCGATAAAATATAAGACCCAAAATTGCAATAAAATATATAAAGTCATAAGCTCTGTTTATTTTCGTAGAGGGTTTTTCTATTGTAGTGTAAAGAGGAGGTCTATGGATTCCATCTTGCTATGTGTCTCAAGAGCCATTATAGATGTTGATTGCTATGTTGTTGGATTCTATCTTGCCACGCTACTAAAAATGGATAACTACTTTATGTCGGCATAAAAACATCGTTAGTGTCTCATTGGGACTTTGGTTTGGTGAATAAAATAAAATAGTATCTTGAGACTTAGGAACATTATTTTATTTGTTTGTCACTTCCCTCGATGGCACTATCAATTGATATGCATAACTTTCAAATGTAAGGAGGATTTTTAATAAATAATAATATTAATTAATATTTATAATATAGTAATATTACAATATATTATTATAATATAATTTATTTAATACATATTATTGTACTCAAATTTCAATATGTGAAAAAATTATGATACCCCTAAGTTACTTTGATCATAATCGATCAAAATGGGTCAGATCAATTATTGTAAATGCGTCTTTCAAATGTTAATATGTTTAAAATTGACTATGTTCACAAAATGTTATTCTAAATGTTCATGTGGTAAAATTTAAAGAAAATGCAAGTCCTTTCAATCCTTGTCAGGTTTTTAGTACCTATTTTGCAGGGCTAGGGTTTCTAATCTATGCAAAATACTAATGTGGAATCTGATCCCCTACCTCGTATTGTCAAAATTTTGAGTTATGCAATGCATATCTGTGGATTCCAAACCCCTACCAAGTACACATGTGGAAACTTATGCATGCACAAACACTCTTGACTTTTCACCATAAATCAAGTAGTTACCCACACATGCAATAATCTCAGCATACTTCCATAATCACTTTCTTCCATCCCTTTCTTATCATTTTTCTCCCACTTTTCCTTTTGACCTCTATCTCTCAAGCCTTTGAATCCCTTCATGTGGTATTTTCTTATTGTATCTACATCATCTCAATTTGAAAAACCTTAGGGTTATTTTGGGTGTGTTCATTTCCTCTGTAAAACCTGAGCCCTTCATGGCATCTTGGTGGATCTTTGGTACTATTAGCACTTTATGGTAATTTTCCTCCTTACACGATATTTTTGTTTGAACCTTGATCTTCACTTTGCATCTCCATGGAACTTGTAAGATACTTCATACTCTCCTAAACTCTATGAACCATTTTATTCTCAATGGATTCTTGAGGCTTGTCAAACCCCTATGCAAATCCTAAGATTTCTCTCACACCTAGGCAGAACCTAAACCATTGCATGACATACCTTGAAACCCAAACAATACAAAACTTACATTGGAGTTCCAATGCTACACAATACCCATCAAATTTTTAAATACTGCATAGCATTCATAAATTTTTTTACCACTATTCGACACCCATTAGGTTTCTACTTATTGGACAACATTCCCTCAGAACATGCCTTCTACACAACACTTTGTTGGGTTCCAAGAGTTGAAAAATAACCCACATAATTTTGACACTTGTAGATCACTTTACAAGGTTCCACTTTTCTACCAAGTAAGTGTTTAAACTATGTCTTCTTGTTGCACGTGTTTGTTTCACTAGAACATCACATGTCAGAAACCCTAAAGAAGATGAGGTACATGAAGCATCAATTTTAAGGGGTTGTTACCCTTTCCAATTTGGAATCAAACAATGATAAACTCATAGAGAGATATCTTGGACATGTCAATCTGACATAATTCGAGCAAAGAGTTAACATTACTCCAAAGTTAGATTGGATTCAAAGTATGCATGTTAGTAGACTTCCTTGAGTTATAACCTTTCCATCATCGGTACAATGTTCTGAACTAGTGCTCACATCAAACAAGTCAATATGATAAAGAGAACATAGAAGTTAAGAATTACAAAGATGAATTTGTCATTCACCTCAATGCTAAACACATTGAAGATACTCGATAGTGAATCATTTGTGCAACTTAGTCCTAAAAATACTCAATAATTTTGGAACAATAACATGACTTCTTACTCTAAGATAATAAACAAGTATTGGCTTGTGAAACCAAGAAGCTTTGCCTCATGGTTTCCAAAGACATCATTACACTCTTGAATAGGGTTGTTGGAAACCCTACTGTTAGAGACTTCCAACCATGGATGTACATATACATCTGGATCATTCATGAAAATCAACACTATATCAATTGAGTTGAATTGATAAGTGACTCCATTCATAATCAATTGTCATATGTACGTACAATAGGTAAATTTTACATGACCTTTACCTAGTTTATACAGTTGTTCATAGAAGGATCTTTAGTGGGTTAAATACTATTGGCCAAATAATTTCATAACAAATCTATGATTTATATCCTCAACATATATTGGGAAATAATGCAAAACATATCCATAGAGTTAATGATGCCTTCCTACAATATGTCATTCAAATGTTTGAACAAGATCCATCTAATGTCAGATTGTTAGTTTCAGCCACCACAAAAATTACAAAGTGGGGAGCTTGGTGTTTAACCCTAAAATGTATGTGTGGTTGAATCTAGGCTTAAAAGGAATAGAGATAACCTAGGGCACAAGGATGGTAAACTATATATAAATCAGGCAAAATATTTGTGAAACTTAGATAGAACATATAATGAATTTATTATGCTAAGATACTAAAATATATAAAGTATAGTTATGCTAGATATTGTAATGATAATGAAAATAAGATACTTAGCTAATTTTGATTCTAATATAGATATAGATTTAGAATAGACAAAAAATAGATAGGATCTAGATTCTGGACCCATCACTTGATTTTAAAAATTGTACCTTTGTAGTTGTGAACACTTGTGTTGACTTGGGACAGTTATGTTGATGTTACTGTCTAAAATAGACATAGGTGTCCATTAAAAATACATGTTAAAATTAGATGCGACCACCTAGATGCTTTTAGGTTCTATGTCACCTTTACTTTGGTGTATTCAAATCTAGGTCATGGATTTTCATTCTTTGTCAAATATTAAAAAACCCTACTTCTTCATCTTCATAGTGGTTGTGGGCAAAATGGGTTAGTGTGTACATGATGTCAATATGTTGCAAATACCCCTCTATCAATGAACACTACCTACATAACCAATGCTCTGAAGAGGGCCTCAAACTTATGTATTTTTCTCCTATGTGTTGGCTTATGTGTGAATCATGTAATGTGTGATAAACAAGTATAATAGTGACCTAGCTTGTAACTTGACAAATGTGGCTCATTCTCCTTCATTACTTCAAACCTATAGATATGTTGTCCCTATGACTGATATGGAAATAGAATAAAATAAGAAAGAATTGATCACTTGAATGCTTGATTGAGTTCTTTTGTTAAGTAACCTTTTATATTTTTAGGTCTTTTCTAGGTGAGGAATGAATGAAGGTTGATCTTATATTTATACCAATCTCTTTAGAGAATATCTCTCATTAAATCACTTAGGTCGACCATAGGAATATGTTTCATTTGCAAATTAGATAAATTTAGGGAAGTAGACACTAATATTCGGATAGGACACTTGTGTCAACATAGTCATGTGACTGAGATGCAAGTGTCTAGGTAGCTAGAAAACAAGCACATGTTCAAAACTTGTAGAGATTGAAGATAAGAAGGTTTATAATATTTTGGTTAAGAGAGAAGGCATGGGTCACGATAATAACATTGGTTAGATTAAGAGATAAGTAATGAGGCATGAAGAGATGGTATATGTGAGACTTTTTTCATTGGGAAAGGTCTAGAAGCTAAAGGTGCATCTATGCTATGTATTTTTCAAGTGTATAAAACTGAGATTCTGTATAACTCAGAAATAATGTCACATCTACCTGCGCCCCACCCCTCCCCCGCCGTCTTAATATAGTAATTGAATTGTTATTTTAAATACAAAATAATGTGTACTGGGGTGGGTGTGTATAACACACTTTGCCTTTATTTGAGTCTAAATTGAGTGCTTTTCTAGTGACTAACATGCAATTTAGAGCATGTTACATTATATAATTAGTGCATATAATCTGAAATTGAAAGCATTTAAATGATTGAAATTGAAAGAGATCAAGGTTTAGGAGTGCATCTATGTATCGATGCAATCGTCTTTCCTTTTGGCAATTTGATTTAAAAGATGCATCATTATGAATCACTGAAAATGAGATTAAGAAAAAATATAAAATATAGAAAGTGCATATATCTAAATAGATAGATAAAGATTGGAGGACACGTGTCCCCAACATTGAAGAAAATATGAGTTGCCACCTGATAGTTGAGATTAGCTCAAATGTACAACCCAGTCATACTTATAACCTAGTGAGTGTGAGTGAACCAAATCAACTCACACTATCAAACTTGTAATGTTGGATGAGGTAACCAATTCCAACCTATAAATTTGGCAAGATTGAGTGATTTAATCACCTTAACCATACCAATACAATCTATAACAATCTAACTTGGTGGGTGATGATAGTCCTCAAAAGTGTTAAAATTTTGAAACTAATTTTATTTTATAATATTAGGCATAGATTACATAGCATATACACATCATATATGTCTCATGTTGAAACTATGTATAATAATGGTATAAATGTATAGAATTTTGCCATGAATGTGCATCTAAATCATATAAATGTGAATCTTGGCTAATTTAAAATTGTACAAGTGTGGAGAACATGTTTCCAAAACATGACCTCACTATAATTTGAAACTGAAAACTAATGTAAGTGTGAATAACATGTTTCCAAAACATGCCCCCCTTTTTAATCTAAATATGAGAACTAGTATAAGTGTCAATGTGGAGAAATATGAAAAATGGTATAAGTGCCAATGTGGATAACATATTTCCAAAAAAATCCCCCACTATAATTTGTGTATGTTGAATATTGAATAAGTGTGGAGAACATGTTTTCAAAACTTGCCCACATTGAATCTAAAATTGCAATAATTCTAGAGAACACGTTTTTAAAACATGCCCCCATTGCAATCTGAATCTATGAAGTAATGTGGAAGTCATGCCTCTATGGTATGCTCCCACTAATATTCCACCCCCCCCTTTGAGGTGAGGTAAAATATAAAAGGGTAGTTACCTAACATAAAAATTATAAGATAACCATGTAAACTTTAAATATACCACGTAGCATATAGAGGGAACATGTCTAGGTAGACACATCATTGAAGCATGAAGAATGTGATCACACCAACTCTAAAGATGCATGATGTAGAACATGGAAACATCTATATAATAATAATACAATCTCAAAAAAAACCAAGCACTCACACAAGATCACTCAAAAGTAAGTCAAAATGCAATGGTCCAAGGAGACTGCAAATAAGGGGCATATTCAAATGATGCATAATAGAAGGGACATGACTTAGTCAAATTTCCAAAAATGAAATAATGACATATTCAAATGTCAAATAGGTAAACAAAGGCACATGGGCCGAAAATAATGGAGCATATTCAAATGTTCAAACAAGCAAGGTAACAGCAAGACAAGACACTCAAGGAAGTACATAAATGAATGCATAAGTAACTATGATAAACATATCATACTAGTATTTGGATATATGTGTTAGCAAAAAATGTTAAGTACATGGCATATGAAGTACACTATGAAATAAATAAACATGGATAAAGGCATGTGTTAGCACATATATGATCTCAAACATGATAATGTAAAGTGACCATAGAATGATATAACCTAGGTGTATCATGATCATAGAGGTAGATGCCCCAAATGCCTTGGTGATGTGAGTAGAGGGAAAACACAACATCTAAAAGTGCATAGATCATGTATATGTGTATTCTTGAGTCACACTCAAAATATGTGTGAAACACATATGCATATAAGAAATATTGATATGCCATCTACCAATATGGAACCAACCACATATATGCCAAGGAGCTAATAGGATATGTAAATGTTGAACATAATTTTGGATTTTTGAAGTATATATATATATATATATATATATATATATATATATATATATATATATATATATATATATATATATATATATTTGGAATGTGTGAAAGGAAAAGTGTATCCTATGATTGCATCCAAAGTATATATATATATATATATATATATATATATATTTGGAATGTGTGAAAGGAAAAGTGTATCCTATGATTGCATCCAAAGGATGGTCATAGGTATCTCCCCACTATGAACCTAGTGTAATAAGTTGGTGATATTGTTGAAGAGTGATGATAAATTTAATATTTGTCATTAAAGGATATATTATGATTTATGTATGTTTAATAAGACTCTATGGCCATAAATAAATAATAGTAGTAGGGGTTTGTGGAACCCATCATTGACTGATTTGTGTTTTCTTTGGAACAACTGTAATAGAAACACATGTAGGTGCTCAAGATATCTAAATATGGTGTGTAATAGATGAGGATTTTGAGAAACCCACTACAAATCTTTGATGTAATGGTATCTGAAGTACTGGACACTTGGTAAAGGGAATTTCTTATTGCTTAACCTCTTACAAAGGATTAACCTTAGGAGGTTTTATAATTAACTGCTTGGGTATAAATTTCTCTTGTTCAGGAGGATGTTCATATGGAATTCTAAAAGCTATAATTACCTGACTGACATGAATGTATTTAACACACCCATGCACTATAAAAGGTAATGATCAAAGTGTATGTATCCAATATCATCCCAAAAACATATCAAAGACACCTATAGAAGGTATAAATGAGAAGGTAGTAACTAAATGGGTGGGACTCACCTATAAAGGTGAGTCAATCTCACCAGAAACCTATTGTGAGTTCCCATCAAATGCTCTAATTTATCTAGTTGAAGGATGTAAATCATGATTTATATAACCTAAATGAGTAAGAAATGTCATGTTACAAATGAATTCGCTTACACCATTGCCAATAATAAACTATGTATATATTAGTGGACAAGGTATGCTCGAATGAATAAGGAATGAAGATTTGAGTCATCATACTTAATCTCACTATCATCAATGGAGGAAATTTGAACCATAGGAGGTATATGTCATGTTTATGTGGCAATAATTCCATCCAATGGGTGTTCATGATGAGATGGAGGAGGGTGCACATTATATGTCATTTGCACTTCTGAATCCTTCTTAGAATTATCTTGCGATTAATTTTTAAATTTTTAGGTTTCTAGTGATCACTAGGTTGTAAACATGGTTCCTTTGAAGGATCATTAACTATAATTTTTAGTTATCAATGGGGTCTTGGGTTGTATGCTTCAAGGTAAAAAATATGTTTGTAGAATGCTCAAGGCCTAGGTGATAGTCAAAATAAACATTCACATCATACCCTTTGGGTAGAGGTCTACTCATATCGACCTCTATAGGATGAAGGAGAGATATAAGATAACACTCTACAAGTTGTAGGAGTAATGAAGTAGAAGACTCAGGTAAGCGTGCAAATTATCTTCATGGTGCATTGGATAATACAAGTTGATTAGGTTGTTATGACATCACATTAACTATGGTGGTTATTAATTTTTTGGCTCAAGAATTTTGACCTTATAGCTTGGTTTGATAGTAAACTTAGTATTATATGTAGATATAGTTGGTGTATTTGCTAAATACTTAAGTTTATTTAATGAGATAAGTTTCATTTCATGATCATAGACAATGTAGTGTAAGTCATTGAAATATTTGAATTTTTTGAACACAATGGACTCATGTAAATGAGAAAGTAAACTTTGCTTGAAAATATATTGAAGCTCTTTATCTACCATAGGATTTGTCATTTTAGCTAACATTATTTTGTACATTAATATATATTCATTGGTTCCTTGTTTGTTTTTTTATAATTTGGGCATAGGCAACCTTTTTAATAATGTTAATAGATAAGTGTGCCAAACATTGATTTGTAAGGGGTTTGAAGGTGTTTAATTATTGATTGAGTTAGTAAATCATAGAACCACCTCAAATCATAGTCTGTTAAGCTCCTTGAAAATAATTTGGTCAAAATATTTTCATTGGAGGCATAATCAAGGCATGTCGCATAAAAATATCGAAGATGTTGTTCAAGATCACCCTTATCATCATAACATATGAACTTAGGTGTAATAAAAACAATTGAAAAGGGGTACAAAATATATATGGTGCAAGAGGATTATGCTAAACCTCTTATGAATCAATAGCACAAGGAGATTTCATATAATTTTTTTCAACATTTGTAACCTTAGTTTGAAAAAGTTTTATAGTTTGGACAAGGGATTTCACCTCTTGGTATTTTAGGTTGGATGTTTGAGAAGTCACTAAAGGAGGTATACCCATAGGATGGGTAGATATAGGCATTGAAACTGATATTTGAGTTGAAGAATTCAGTAACCTCATGGTATATGTATCAATAGTAGTCTTTGGAAACAAAGTTGGAAATACATAACATGTGCCCCCATTAAAATTATGAAGTGATAATGTGCTTAAGGGGAGGGTTTTTGGTATACGGGGATGACCCATAACTTGAATAAAATGATCAATATATAGACTTGCTTGTTCATATACATTTATTGATTTTTTATTTCCTAATATGGTTCTTATGATTTCATCAATATCTTTAGGGTTATGACAAATATGCTCATGGAACAATGCAATTGCTTGCACTTGCTCATGTTCATCAGTTTCATTAGACTCATGTTTTCATTATTATAATATTCTTCTATGATAACCTCATCAGTATGTTTTTCATTCTCAACATTTATATCACCATAATCCATAGGATTTGGTTCCTCATTGGTTTTATACATGTTAGGTGGAAGGAGGGGAATCTCAATGTGTTTAATAGGCACACCTCCCAATCTAGAGTTGTGCCTAGGTTGCATGTAAAATAAAATGCACTTAAAATTAAAAAGCATAACAATTTGAAACCCTATCTATCTAAAAACCTTAGGAATAAAAAAAAATTCATTCATATGGATCAGGTTCACCAAATGTTTAACCCTAAAATCTAGATATGGGGAATCTAGAGATAAAAGGGTAGAGATAGCCTAGGTCATAAAAATGTAGATTATCTCTAAAGTAAGATAATTATTTTTAAAACTTAAATATAACATATAATAAATTATGTTAAGATGATAAAAGATAAAATGTACAACTATGTTATATATTGTAATGATAACGAAAATAATATACATAGTTGGTTTTGATGCTAATAAAGATTGGAATCTAGAACATGCAAAAAGTATACTAGATGTGTATTCTATATTAGTTGCTTGATTCTAAAAATTATACCTCTATAGTCATAGACACTTACATCGACCTAGGATAGTTATGATGATGTTACTATCTGACTCAGACATAGGTGTCCAACACATAATACTTGTTGAAACTAGTTGTGACCACCTGGATACTTTTGTGTTTTATGTTGCCTTCACTCTGGTGTATTCATAAGTGGGTATAGACTATCAATATTTGTCAAATATAAAAACCCTAATTCTTCATGTTCATTGTGGTTGAGGTAAAATAGGTTAGTACCCACACAATGTCGAGCTACCCCAAAGACCCCTATGTCAATGAACATTGCCTACATAGCTAAGACTTTGAAGAGGGCCTCATAATTATGTGTTTCTCCCCTATGTGTTATCTTGTGTGTGAATCATGAAATGTGTGATAAGAAATTAAACCAATGAACTAACTTATAACATTTAAAATGTGGCTCATGGAATGCTCCTTCAATTCTTCAAACCTATAGATATGTTATCCCTATGATTGATATGGAAATGGGTGAAAGCAGGGAAGCTTTGCTCACTTGAGTGCTTGATTGAGTGATTCTAGTAAGTAGCCTTTGGTATTTTTATGTCTTTTATAAGTTAGAAATGAATAAGGGTTGATATTTTATTTATACCAATCTCTTTGGATAATATCTCGCACTAAAGCACTTAGGCCGACCATAAGAATATATTTTGTTTAAAAATTTGATGACTTTAGGGTTCTACACACTTACATTGGGATAGGACACTTACAATGATGTAGGTGTTTGACTAGGATGCAACTGTTTGGGTAGCTATAAAATAGGCGTAGGTCCATAAATTATAGAGACAAAAGATAAATAGGTTTATAGAATTATGGGTAAGATAGAAGGCCCAAGTCAATATAATAATATTAATTAGACTAATAGAGATAGTGTATACAAGCCTTTTGGCAATGAGAAAGGTCTAGAAGCTAAAGGTACATCATTGATATGCATTTTCCAAGTATACAAGACTTAGGTGCTATATAATTCAGAAATAGTGTCTACACCTAATTTATTCAATTCCCTAGTTTTTCATATATCAGGGTATGTGGATTTGAAAATTCTCCTTACATGTTAGCTATATATGTTAATGATAAATGAGTATTAATGGAGTTAGTATGTCAAATTGTATAAACTCACAAGTTATTTCTAGAAAATAGAAGACAATAATACATTTCTCAATCATAATTGGAAGGTATACTTATGCTCCTCTTGCCAAAGCAAAAGCTATAAATGTGGAAATAACTAGAGTCACTCTTCACGGATTTCATAGTCGACCCTATTTTGATGTTAGAGGACTAAGTTAAAATTACCTTAGTTTAAAATATCAACATGTTCCCTATTTTTAAGATTAGTGGATGGACTATGACAATGATAAAGATGTTAGGCTACAAGATTATTCTCATTCTAGCCTAGAATAGATCACCAAATATTATATTGCATATATTATTGAAGAATTTGAAGATGATGGTGATATTGTATTTCAATTTATCAAGAATAAGATATTTAATCACAACCTCTACCTCAAATTGACTAGAGAAAAGCTAAGTCAAAGTCTCCAAAAGACAAAACTCAAGTAGTGCTGAACAAAATAATTCATGGCTTAAAAACAAATGGGTTAATGTTAAAAATGTTAATTTTCTTCCATCATTGAAAAATGTGTATATAAGTTCTCATCATCCTCAAAAAGTAATATAAGGAAACTCAATCATAGGTACTTCTTCTAGTAAATATATTAGTCAAGTCATGTTTGGGGAACCGAAAGACAAAGATGATGTGTTTCCAATAATTAGTCAACCTTAGAAGCTTCCCAAACTCAAAATCAAAAGGTTAGTTGAAGGAGACAAAATTAATTTTGAAATTTATAGTTCTCTAAGTTTTTCACCCCTTAATGTTGTTCTTTATCAAAGTCTAACCATGAAAACGACATAACAAGTCATTATTGCAAATACTCCTTTGACAATACAAATATCGGATTCCCTTAAGATAGGTGATGTATCTTTCCATTTGTCTCCCAAAATAGATATGCCAATAACTCTACCTTCTCTTTCAACTCCTAAAATAAATCATAATAATTTACATTATATCAAGGTAATGTTTTACCCCCATACACTCAAACCTTGATAATTTCCCCACATCCTTTTGATATTTAAGCTCATGTGGAACATGAATTTATTCAATAGGGACCGAGTGCAAAAATCACAAATTGGTTAAATGGGGTAATAAATAAAATAAATAAAATAGTAGAACCTTGAGAAATTTATTTTAATGCACTCATCACTCATGTTTCTCTTTTAGTAAAGAAACTTGAAAAAAATCTACAATAGTGAGAGATAAATAAGGGTAATGGTATGTTATGATGGTAGTTCCTCCTCTAGACAAAGATAAATAAGATGATAATGTTGTAGACTACCAAATATCAAAAGTGTATCTTGGCAAGGCCACATGTGAATGGTCCAAATAGAATGTGCAATAAAAAATAAATATGCTCTTTAAAAAAAGGACCAAGATAAGGTAACTGCTATCACATAGATTTTGCACCCATCCTAATGTTGTAGCTCAATGTGCGAAAATATAACAATACAATGGGTTCACCTCCAAGCTATAGGACCTTAGAAAATTGAGGTGAACCTTCAAATAAGGATGGCTTCCTTTCACTAAATTTAGTGTAATTGATAAACTACCATCTCATGTGGAAATTCTACTTCTTAGTGATCTTGCTTCTAAACTAGGGTTTTGATTGTGAGAAAAGATTTTTGGAAAGGAAATTGCAAAAACTAGAAATGGTGATTGTAACAAATATTTTGTAATGGATTTTAATGCTTGCTTGAATGAACATAGTAGAATAATAAATATATTAAAAATTATCAGAGCACAAACACATGCAAATGTGAAACCAAAGGTAATATTGGGTATTTTCTCATACAAGGGATAAGATTCTTTATTTTTAATCAAGCAATATTTCAAAAGGGAAAGAAAATACCACAAATAAAATTTGGTGACTAAAATAATAATAAAAACATCCACAAATATTAAAATAACTTTGTATACATAAAGATTACACAGACAATAAAGGCAAATCTTCAATTTATTCTCATTCTCCAGGTTACAACATGTAGATAAGTTATTCAAAATGCAGAATAATATCTCTAAAAAAAACAAATGGGCTATGCCATAATACCCATATTTATAAGAAAAATCTCATGAAAGAGATGTAGTTAACAAAGAAATCCATGCCTAGTTGAAGAGCATGCAAAATCTAGAAACTTCATGCAAAGGAGGTGTGATCTTCAGTTATAGTCGCATCTTTGGCAAGGTAAATAAGTGAAAAAATAACATGCAAGTTGTTGTCCCAAAAAATGAGTGACATCTTTGGGACAACCTATGAACTATTTTGGCCCTGCACAAACCAAAATTGTCTCTTCCCTTTTCAAAATTTATTCTAAGCTTTCAAATTCTCCATTCTTCAAGCTTTTCTAGAAATCTATAGACTCTGTAGATATGTTTCTACAGACTCAACATGCTTGAAATTGGCAGGTTCAATAGGTTCAAAGGCTTCTGCAGGTGATTTCAATCAAAAGAAAAAGTTTCCAACACTTAGTCATTTTTAGTATGAGTTCAACCAAAAGAGTTCAATCGGCAAGCTTCAAAGAGCAAGGAATGAACCATTGAACCATTGAACCGTTAAACCTTGAACCATTTTAGTTCAATGGGTTCAATAGGTTCAAAGGTTCAATGTCATCGGCAAGAGTTGAGCGCATTTGTCAAATTCGAAGGTTAACCACTTCAAAGTTCCATGGCTTTAAAACACTTAGCGAAAAATGAGGCTTGAACCGTTAAACCTTGAACCATTTTAGTTCAATGGTTCAACGGGTTCAACGACCAATTGGTTCAACGCGCTTGGTTCAAAAGATTGAAAAGACTTAGCCAAATAACGAAGAATGAACTGATTGAATAATGGAACCATTGAACCAAATTTGGTTCAATGGGTTGGTTCAGTCAAATGGTTTAAAGGCGCGCATAAAAGAAAAGGACGAGCGAAAGCTGCCAAGTGTTGTCTGTCGAGACACATTATGTTTTGCATCTCAAAGTAGTGGAACATGCCACACGTCCCTTGTAGAGTTCCACAGAAAGTGACAAGTGGTAGTTGTGGAAGGTTTCAATGTCTTTTTCTCAATACAACGGAATGTGCCATGTGTCATCTACAGAGATCGACGGAGGCTAACAAGTGTCATCATCTGTATTTTCTTCCTTTGTTTCATAAGGGCTATGGTGGGCCCCAGGTGAGTTACTAAGGTTCAGCAAAGTGCGACAATTGTCATCGTTCATGTGATTACTAAAATGAGTCTTGAATGTTTCTGTAAGTATTTCTAGAGTTCAATGGAAACTACCACATGTCATCTCCCATGAGAATCTCAAAGGTTTTTAAAAGCTCCTATAAATTAGGCAGATGCTTCCATGTGTCCTCACTTCTTCTAGTGGAAGATGCCACGTGTCACTTGTTAAAAGTAGCAGAACATGACACGTGTCAAAGATGGAGCACTCTTAATACAGAGACACAGAGCCAAGGAAAGATTTACTTCAGACAAATTGTCTGAAGGAATTCCTTCAGACATTTTGTCTAAAGGAAATAAAGAGACAATAGTCCTCCAAAAGAATTAAAGCCTAAAGGCCACCCGAATGATCCCGAAGGGTAGGTATCCTTGCAGAGGATAGTCGACACACATAAAATGAACCTTTTTCAAGACCCCAAAGGGCAAGTCCCCTTCAGAAAGGATCAAGCCTCAAAGTGTAGAGAAAGCTGCCAAGTGTCGTATGCCGAGACACAGTCTCTAATAAGTTTCAAAGCAGTGGAACTCGCCATGTGTCCCATTCCAACTCGATAGAGCGCAACAAGTGTCTGCATCCGTGCTTCAATTTTCTAACAAGTTTCAAAGCTTATTCCAATAAGCTTATTTCAAAGTTGTGGATGCCGCCATGTGTCCTCACCTGTGTCATAGTGAAAAGCGCCCATAGCCAGCCAGAAAGACACAAAGGAGTTGCTAAGAAGAATGACAGGGCCTTAAACGTCAAATTTAGGATGACTAACTAGTCGTTAACCTTCAAAAGAGGAAAGACCTGCGGACATCAAATTTACTGCAATAAATTGTTTGTTGATCTTTTCAGGCTTAAAACGCAGACCCGATGTGTTGTCCCCTAAAATATCACTCATTTTTGGGACAACATTTGAACTATTTTGGTCCTAAAGACCAAAATTATCTCTTCCCTTTTCAAAATTTGTCCTAGGCATTCAAATTCCTCATTTTTCAAGCTTCTCAAAAATCTACGGACTCTGCAGGATTAAATCTATGGACTCTGTAGGCTTAAATCTATGGACTCTACAGGCTTGAATCTACAGACTTAGCAGGAAGAGAAAATCTATGGACTCTGCAGGCCAAGTTTAATGGGCTTTACAGGTGGATTTCTACAGACTTGATTTATATGGACTCTGTAGGATTGGTTCAGTGCCTTGGTTCAATTAAAAAATCTCCATCGGCAAGCATCTAAGCAAAGAAGGCTTGAACCGTTGAACCATTGAACCACTTTGGTTAAAAGGTTCAATGAGTTCAAAGTTCAAATGGTTCAACGCTTCTGGTTCAACGACAGGTTCAATCAAGGGAATGGTTCAATGGCTTGGTTCAACCAAGCGGTTCAACGCTTTGTTTTACTCGGGTGGTTCATCCACTTTGTTTCAATGCTTTGGTTCAATCAAATGGTTCGTTAGTCAGTTCAAGGCTTCATTTGAACCGTTGAACCAAAGCTTGGTTCAACAGTTGGTTCAACGTCTTTTGGTTCAATGGTTGGTTCATCACTTTTGGTTCAATCAAATGAACCATCGGCTTGAACCATTTTGGTTCAAAGCCTTCGTTCAATGAAGTGGTTCAACCAAGTGATTCAATGCTATGGTTCAACGTTTAGTTCAATCAAATGGTTCAATGGCTTAGTTCAACCAAGCGGTTCACTGTGATGGTTCAAAGGAGCGATTCAAATGTAAAAGTTCAAGAGAGCTTCCCGAAGGACAAGTGCCCTTGCAGAGGGCACTTGGTCGACAAAAATACCCTTCGAAAGGGTCATTTTCAACGAAGGTTGCAAAGGTAAATTCTTTCATATTTTTGTTTAAGGCATTTGAAAAAGTCTAAGGCATAATTCTTTCCTTCGAACAAAAAGTCTAAAAGAATTCAAGAACTGACTACGGGAAGAAAACCCCAAGGAAATTCTCAAAGGCAAACGGAACAAAATGGAAATTGTGTGGACTTTTTGTCTGTGGGAATTTTTTGCAAACAATTTGTCCACGAGAATAATACCCACAGAGAAAGCATGGGGAAATTATCCATAGACTTTTTGTCCGCGAGAAATTGTCCGTAGATAATTTGTCCATGGGAAAATGCCCCTAGAGACAGCCCAAGAGATAGTCCGCTAATGAAAAGGCCGTAAGAGCCTTCTAAGGTGAAGGCCGCCAAAGCACCTCGAAGGGCAGGTGCCCTTGTGGGGGACTCTCGGCTGCCAAATTGAAGAGTCACCTTCCCTTCAGGAAGATGCAAAATAAGAAGCCTGAAGGCTATCCAAAGACCACCCAAAGAGTAGATACCCTTGTAGGGGGATCTTCCCGACCCAAAGCGGATCATTTATTAAGGCCCAAAAGGGCATATTATTTTTGAGAAAGTGCTAAATAGAAAAGCCGAAGAAGGAACAAGGGGTGATGCGCCCAAAGATGTCAAATTCAAGACAACGAACTAGTCATTGAAAACATAGTGACGGGCACACGAACGTTAATTTTAAAGCTCATAAAATAGTCATTGATCATTTGAATCCATAGATCCTTTGAATTCATAGGTTCTAAGGCCAAGACTAGTAGAAAGCGAGGAAACAACATAACAACAAATTGAATTCAGGACCTGATTCAATTAACTAGAAAAGGAGGAATGATGAAGGTAGGATTAGATCGCTAGGTGGACATTGAAAGTTACAAACTTTCAATAGCGTGACTTGTTTCTCTGCATTGATAAAATCAAATGGGTAAATGCCCCTAAGTTCCAGCCTATCCTATTAACAGATTTTAATGTAATATGATGTGTTACTGTTCCTGAGTCCTTGAAGAGGCTATATAAAGGACTCTCTTTTATTGTAAATATATCTCTTTTTGACAATCAGAACGAAACTCTGCCCAAATTGAAAGGCAATTATGAGACTTTGAGCTTAGTTTGTTGATCATATTTTGTTATTGGAATAATAAAGCAAGTGATTTTTCAGACTTTGTGCTGTGATATCTTTGTTGTTGGAGAAACTGTTCTTATGTCTTTTTCTTTAATATATCTTATATTCCTTTAATTCAACAAGCAGAATTAGTGACAGCAGTTAGGAAGGTGTCCTAAAGAGTCAAGTGTGGAGAGACTTTGTGCCCCCATAATTGCCTTTAGTGTGTTTTCTTTTCATTTCTGTGTAAAGGACCTTGGGATGACTTTGTGCCCTCATTGTCCTTCGTATCTTACTCTTGAGCAATTCAGGTGGAGACTTTGTGCTGCATCTCAATTTTTTGGTTACTACGTCCTTTACTACATTTTGTTGTTACTACCAGGAGTATTCTTGTGGTTTGCTAAATAGTACATCTGAAAGAAGAGGAGTGCTTTATGTCATTTCCCTTGAGTTTTTCCTTTGTTTTGCACGCATCATCTCTAAAGAAAGAGAGATGGATGGTTCATCCTACCCTTGAGTATTATTATATATATATATATATATATATATATATATATATATATATATATATATATAGCATATCTATAGGGAACCTCCCCTTGATGAGAGGAGAGATCAGTCCCCTTCTGATGTGGTGAACCTACACATTTGGATGACTAATCTCCCTACTTTGGCTAATCAGACCTATTTTGTTTACCAGTATGCTGATCGACAAAATATTCAACCAACACGATGCATTCAAAGACCTTAAGGCCAGGGCCAAAAGGAAGAAGAGATAAAGAGGGGGTTCTCAGCAGGAGTTATTCCCAGTAGGTGGAACAGTTAAACATGCAGGTATTTGGGCCTGCAAGCATTGAAAGCACAGCCTATTTTTCCCCTTTGGAGTAAAGGCAAAGTAGACAGTTGCGTGGATAACATATGATGGAATGAGTGATTCAAGCTCAAGAGAAGACATTGGAGATGAATCAACATGCCACAAATAAGGCAGCCGCCCTGCTCTAGCATGGCCCTCCCTGACAGAACCAAGAATGCATCCAAGGCATTAATGCGCAACATGGGTCGCTCCATGGGACAAAGTGCCAAGCTTCCCTTAGGCCTCTATATAATGTAATCTCTTGTATCATTTGAAGGAGATATTTTTGACCACAGAAGCAAAACTCTGCCCAAATTGAAAGGTGAATACTGAGACTTTGAGCTCATATTATCTTTCACTTTATTTTATTTGAATGAGAAAGCAAGTTACTTGCAGACTTTGTGTTGTTATAACTTGTGCCATTTTAAGAGATTGTTCTTATGTCTATTTCCCAAATGTATTCTTGTTTATGCAATTTAACAAGCAGAGCTAGTGGAAGTGATAAAGAAGGTGTCCTGAAGCCAACTAATTTTAGACTTTGTGTTTTTATAGTTGTCTTCAGTGTGTGTTTATTTTCTGTTTCTGTGTAAAGGACCTTGGAAAGAATTTGTGCCCCCATTGTTCTTCATACCTCACTATTGGGAAGTCAAGGTGGAGACTTTGTGCTACATCTTAGATTGCCAGTTACTCTATACCCTGGTTACCAGTTACTTGTCCCTATCTGAAAGAACTCTTGATGTTGCCTGTAAAGACCATTTCTAAAAGAAGAGAAGTGTTTTCAGTGTCTTCACCTGGATTTCTCCTTAGCTTGTGAACATCATCTCTAAAAAAAGAGAGATGGATGGTATATCCTACCCTTGAGTGTTATTTTTAGCTTATATATATAGTATATAGCTCCTTTATACCTATAGGGAACCTCCCCTTGATGAGAGGAGAGATTTATCCCCTTTGAATGTGGTAAACTTGAAACTTTGGACGGCCAATCTCCCTATGATGTGGTTGAAGAGACCTATTTTGCTCACCAGTTAGCTGGTTGACAAAATATTCACCCAACAATTTTTGGTGACTTCGTTAAGGACTGAACATGCAGTCTAAAACCTCAAGTTTTAGATTGAAGCAATCCCTACCCTTATCCATTATAGTTTCTAGCGACTCTATTTCGTGTCTTACCCATTATCATTATAGCCTTACCATCTTCCTCCATCTCTATTATATTATTTGGTTTGCAAAACTAGAGCCACTGGGAAGAGCGTGCAGTTTGAAGTCTCAAGCTTCAAACTAAAGCAGGATCAACTCTTTCTCATTTTTGTCTTACAATATGGTAGCTCCACGCTATACCAAGAACCAAAGATCTCAAGGTGTTGTTGACCCTATTTTTGAGCTGGTGTAGCAGAGCGATTTTGATTTGTTTCCTCCACAACCTCACCTTTAACGAACTAGGAGTCTTCCTCCTACTCCTACTAGGTCACCAACACAAGGCAGAGCTTCCTTTTCTGCTGTTAGCAAAGCTTTGCCCATACATACTCCACCCATATTTGTTATCCCTCTTTTACATAATCAAATCATGGCTCAAGGACCTTGGGGTAACTCATTTGGCCCACTCAATTTGACTCCACCCTTGCATGAACTTCCACGCAGCTCAAGAAAGAATTTCTCCAAATTCTTTTGGGATGGGAGAGTTCATCTTGATGAACACATTGCAGCCTTCAGCATAGCCTATGGTGTAACAGGAGTGGAATTTGAAGACGTGGTAGTCAGGCTTTTCATGGAAACACTATAAGGTGCTGTTATAGACTGGTTATACCATCTACAGGCTCGGCCAGTGACTGACTGGGACACACTCAAAGCCAAATTCGAAGCAAGGTTCAAGCTTGTAGAAGATGCACATGCCTTGCTGGCCCAATGCACATAAATGAAGAAGGATCCTCATGAACCTATGAGGGATTTCATAGCAAAGTTTGACAAGCTGAGGAACCGAATTCTTGCAATTGCTCAGCCAACACCTAAAAACCTCAAATGCTTCTTCATCAACTCACAACTACCTAAAGTGAGTTTTTTGCTGAGACAGGCTGGACACATAGACATTGTTGCTGCTTAGGACTTGGCTACTGAGGTAGAAGATGACCTTATCTTAGCTGAAAAGATAAAGAGAGACCCAAACAAAGGTAAATCCTCTTCATCTTTTGAATACTCACCTACAGGAACCACTAATCAAATGGTGTAAAAGTTGGCAAATGAACTGCTAGCATTGAAAAATCAAGTGGCCCAAGGTATGTCTGCTCCTCCTAATTAAGATATGTCAAGGAGGAAATTTTAGAACTAGTCATATCAAGGCAATGCTGCTAGGAATCAAGGGTAGCCAAATTGTCTTCCTCCCCCATAGAGGAACCTTTCCCTTGAAGCACCTCCAACCAACTCAGCAGTTGGATATCTAGAAACTGAACATGATTTCTCTTTCCAACCTGAGTTTGATCAAGAAAATGATGCTATTCTCTTCATAGAGGGTCAAGAAGAGTTAGCTGGTGACTCCCACATTGGTTTCTTGAATTACCAGGATGAACACAGAAGTAAAGGTTTAGCAGTCGAGGGATCATATGCTAAGTTCACCTAATCCAAGAACCAGTCAGCCCAGTAAGCTGATAAAGAAAAGACAAAGGAGTGACCTCAACTAGAAATTTCAATTGATAAATGTGGGACCACACTGCCTTTCCAGCCAAAGGACCCAGTGATTGCTAAGAAGGTAAGTACATCAAACATCTCTACACCTTTTACTTCTACTTCGTAGATCAGTCTTCCCCCCCTAAAAACCAAAAGGATGAACTGCCATCCTCTCTTGATAGTCCATTTCAGTCATTTGACATAATTGACCATGTTAAGAAAACCAAAATTCAAATGACTGAATTTGAATTTCTATAAGCCAACCCTGAGTAGTTGGACAAGTTGGTGGAGCGTGTGAAGAATACAACTATCCTTACAGGACAAGAGATTAGAAGGGTAACTCATGATCCCCCAAGGAACATGCCCATCCCAAATAATCTTTTCATTACTCCTCCTGCTGCCCCTGAGAAAATACAACCTTTATATGTTTCCCTATTGATAAACGATCAAAAGCTGAGCAACTGCATCATTGATTTCGAAGCTTCAGACAACATCATGCCTACCAAAGTATAAAAATCTCTTGGTCTTACACTGACCAAAACATTTGGTAGATGTTTTTCCATAGAGAACAAATAAGTGCCACTACTAGGATAGATCAAGGACGCCCAATTTGCATTTGCAGCATTCCTAGAAAAGAGAATCAAGATGACAGTCCTGGTGGCCAACGTCCCAGCCTCATACAACATTCTATTGGGATGAAATTTTTTCAAGGATGTTGGAGGAGAGTTGAGCATGGATCTGTCTGAGGCAAGGATCCCTGTCAAAGGTGTTATGAAGAGGTTGCTCTCTGAAATGGAAAAAAAAATGTTGTCACTCAGACATCAGCACTTGAAGCTTAGATTCTATTTGAGTCTTCAGGTAGGGGTAATTACTTCTATCCACTGAGGGTGTTCATGTTTCTGTAGATAAAAGTCCTATAGGTGGCAATCTAAAAATTGATTCAAAGAAGACATCAGAAGAATTGGTAGGGTATAGTATAGATAAAAAAGCATCTTCCACTTCTAATAAAGAGAAATCTAATAGAAGATCAGTTTCTGATGATGTTTAGATCCTAGAATCTGATGGCAACAATTCTTCTACCAATGCTAGAGCCGGGACTGTGTTGATATTTCCTCAAGGAGATATTTTTCTTTCATGCAAGTTGCATTTCATCAACACCAATAACATAGCTGATTGTGAATCTCTGTTGCTCGGATTGAAGGTTGCTCAAGACCAAGATGTCAAACTCCTTCACACCAAAGGAGATGTTGAGCTAATGGTTTGTCAGGAGTTTGATGCTGACAATCAAAACATGTGCTAGACTAAACTAGCAGAATAACAAGCTATGGTAGTGGACCATACTGCTGTACTCGAAAGTCAAGAAGAGGAACTCTCCACCAATAGAGCAAAGATTTATGGTTTTCAGATTGAAGACCACGCCTTGCCATGAGGCAAGAAGAGAGAACCAAAAAGAGTGCATAGAAAATGTGATTCTTGGTGGAGAGTTCCATTCACCCATCACTGATTCTAGGGAAAAAATGGTTTTCTATTGGTTTATCAGGACAAAACACCATTTTTATTATCTCATAATGGGCAGCGTCTGAATCACTTCAATTCTTAAAGTCTCAGATAAGTTCACCTGTACATATGTATATTTGTATAGTCTTTGTTTCTGCTTTGTGTTGTTCATTTTCATTTTTTGGAGCCTTTCTTTTTGAGTAGCATGACTCCATAGCCCAATGGCATACTTCAAGGCACTAGAGATTCTAGTTTCTACTCCCCTCAGATGTTCCAAGTTTTCAACTGAAGGAAGTTCCCCAACTGAAGCCAACTATTGTCCCCAAAAATGAGTCACATCTTTGGGACAACCTATGAGCTATTTTGGCCCTGCAGAGACCAAAATTGTCTCTTCCCTTTTCAAAATTTGTTTTGAGCTTCCAAATTCTCCATTCTTTAAGCTTTTCTAGAAATATACAGACTCTGCATGCTTGAAATTAGTAGGTTCAACAGGTTCAAAGGCTTCTACAGGCGAGTTTAATCAAAAGAACAAGTTTCCAACACTTAGTCATTTTTAGGATCGGTTCAATGCCTTGGTTCAACCAAAAGAGTTCAATCGACAAGCTTCAAAGAGCAAGGAATGAACCATTGAACCATTGAATCGCTGAACCTTGAACCATTTTGGTTCAACGGGTTTAATGGGTTCAAAGGTTCAACATCATTGGCAAGAGTTGAGCGCATTTGTCAAATTTGAAGGTCAACCACTTCAAAGTTCCATGGCTTCAAAACACTTAGCAAAAAATGAGGCTTGAACCATTGAACCTTGAACCATTTTGGTTTAATGGTTCAATGGGTTCAACGACTAATTGGTTCAATGCACTTGGTTCAAAAGATCGAAAAGACTTAGCCAAATAATGAAGAATGAACTGATTGAACCATGGAACTGTTGAACCAAAGTTGGTTCAATGGGTTGGTTCAGTCAAACGGTTCAAAGGCGTGTGCAAAAGAAAAGGATGAGCAGAAGCTACCAAGTGTCATCTACCAAGACACATTATGTTTTGCATCTCAAAGTAGCAAAACATGCCACACATCCCTTGTAGAGTTTTGTGGAAGGCGATAAGTGGCATCTGTAGAAGGTTTCAATGTCTTTTTCTCGATACAATGAAACGTGCCATGTGTCATCTGTAGAGATCGGTGGAGGCTGACAAGTGTCATCATCTGTAGTTTCTTCCTTTGATTCATAAGGGATGTGGTGGGCCCCAGGTGAGTTACTAAGGTTCGGTGGAGTGCAACAAGTGTCATTGTCTGCGTGATTGCTAAAATGAGTCCCGAATGTTTCTGTAAGTGTTTCTAGAGTTTAGCAAAAGCCACCACATGTCATCTCCCATGAGACTCTCAAAGTTTTCTAAAAGATCCTATAAATTAGGAAGATGCTTCCACATGTCCTCGCCTATTCCAGTGGAATATGCCACATGTCACTTGTTAGAATTAGTGGAATGTGACATGTGTCAAAGACGGAGCACTCTCAATACAGAGACACAAAGCCAAGGAAAGATTTCCTTCAGATAAATTATTTGAAGGAAATAAAGAGACAATAGTCCTCTGAAAGAATTAAAGCCCGAAGGCTACCTAGATG
This sequence comes from Torreya grandis, assembly GCA_037957365.1. Taxonomy (NCBI): domain Eukaryota; kingdom Viridiplantae; phylum Streptophyta; class Pinopsida; order Cupressales; family Taxaceae; genus Torreya; species Torreya grandis. The sequence continues at coordinate 57,342 of JARHVA010008816.1, forward strand.
ATCCCAAAGGTTATGTACCCTCATAGAGGATAGTCGACACACATAAAATGGACCTTTTTCAAGACCCCGAAGGGCAAGTCCCCTTCGAGAAGGATCAAGCCTCAAAGTGCAACGAAAGCTGCCAAGTGTCATATGCCGAGACACAGTCTCTAATAAGTTTCAAAGTAGTGGAACTCACCACATGTCTTGTTCTAACCCGATAGAACATGACAAGTGTCTGCACTTGTGCTTCAGTTTTCTAACAAGTTTCAAAGCTTATTCCAATAAGCTTATTTCAAAGCTGCAGATGTTGCCATGTGTCCTCGCCTGTGTCATAGTAGAAAGCGGCTATAGCAAGTGAGAAAGACACAAAGGAGTTGCTAAGAAGAATGACAGGCCCGTAAATGTCAAATTTAGGACGACTAACTAGTTGTTAACCTTCAAAAGAGGAAAGACCCGCATACATCAAATTTACTGCAATGAAGTGTCTGTTGATCTTTGTAGGCTTAAAATGCAAAATCGATGCATCCAAATACATTAAGGCTAGGGCCAAAAGGAAGAAGAGATAAAGAGGGGGTTCTCATCAAGAGTTATTCCTAGTAGGTGGAACAGTTCACCAGGTAGGTATTTGGACCTGCAAGCATTGAAAGCACAACCTGTTTGTCCCCTTTGGAGTAAAGGTAAAGTAGATAGTTGTGCAGATAATAGATGATGGAATGAGTGATTTAGGCTCGAGAGAAGACACTGGAGATGAATCAACATGCCATAATTAAGGCAGCCACCCTACTCCAGCATGGCCCTCCCTGACAAAACCAAGAATGCATTCAAGGCATTAATGCGCATCATGGGTTGCTCCATGGGAAAAAGTGCCAAGCTTCCCTTAGGCCTCTATATAATGTAATATCTTGTATCATTTGAAGGAGATCTTTTTGACCACATAAGCAAAACTCTGCCCAAATTGAAAGGCAAATACTGAGACTTTGAGCTCAGATTGTATTTCATTTTATTTGATTCGAATGAGAAAGCAAGTTACTTGCAGACTTTGTACTGTTATAGTTTGTGCCATTTTAAGAGATTGTTCTTATTTATATTTCCTAAATGTATTCTTGTTTATGAAATTTAACAATCATAACTAGTGGAAGTGATAAGGAAGGTGTCTTCAAGCCAACTACTTTCAGACTTTGTGATGTCATAGTTGTCTTCAGTGTGTGTTTATTTTCTGTTTCTGTATAAAGGACCTTGGGACGACTTTGTGCCCCCATTGTTCTTCATACCCCACTCTTAGGAAGTCAAGGTGGATACTTTGTGCTACATCTTAGATTGTTGGTTACTCTATACCTTGGTTACCAATTACTTGTCCCTATCTGAAAGAACTCTTGTTGTTGCCTGTAAAGACCACTTCTGAAAGAAGATAAGTGTTTTTAGTGTCTTCCCTTGAATTTTTTCTTAGCTTGTGAACATCATCTCTAAAAGAAGAGATATGGATGGTATCTCCTACCCTTGAGTGTTATTTTCAGCTTATATATATAGTATATAGTTCCTTTATACCTATAGGGAACCTCCCCTTGATGAGAGGAGAGATTTGTCCCCTTTGGATGTGGTAAACCTACAACTTTGGATGACCAATCTCCTTATGTTGTGGTTGAAGAGACCTATTTTGCTCACCAGTTAGTTATTTGACAAAATATTCACCCAACACAAGTGTTGGGTGTGATCCAAACTATTGGAGGCATGGAGGAGTCTTGGGAATCTTCATGCAATGCTTTTGTCTCCTTCAGTTCAACTATTGTAGTGATCGATGAAATGAGGCACCAAATTAAAACTCAAATAATATATAGATTTAGATAAATTTAGGCTATTTTTGTAAAACCCTAACTTGTAATTTTTAATTAAAACTTTTACAACTTTCAAGTCACACAATTCTTGACAAAACTAGAAATGTGTTTTTGATTTAATAGTTTTGGGAATATTAGAGTATTATTCCTAATTTAGTTTAGGGTTTGAAACAATAAAACAAGTAAATAATAATGCAATTATTAAGCTATTGATTTGAATAATTTAATATTATTTTTGGAATTTCTATAAATAACAATAAATGTGGAGAAATAAAGACTTAGCTGGAAATAGACTCAGATAACTAAGATAGAGTCTGGAATTCACTATATAGGACTAAGATAGTGTCACAAATTACGATCTGACTCTCATTTTGTGAAAGGATAGGAGCACCAAAATAGGACACCCTAGGGTCTAGTGCTATAGTCCTTTTATGCCACTATTATCCATGAGATCTTAGCTTTCTAGATTTTCTTTGCTATCCTTGTCTGAGCCTACTTGTGAAATTTTGACTATTGGATGTTTGTGGAACTCCTTATAGAGCTAATTTAGTCTCCAAAACTTAGATTCCATTATGATTTGACAAACTTTGGGAAAGAGGGTGGTGTGTGTAAGATGCACTGAACGTGTATCCACACCCCTTATGTGGTCACGTTGCCTACATAACAATACTTTGAGGAGGGATCAAGCCATATGTAATTCTCCCCATTAAAGTGCTTTGTGTAATAGTGTGTATGAAGATGAAAAATGCTAAATTAGGTGTGCTTGAGGTGGCTAGGGATTGGTTTGAGGGTTTAAATAAGCTTGTAGCTATATTAGCTGGATATATGCAGAGAATAGGGAAGATTGTCTTAGTGATTTTGCGTGTATTCTTGCTTGATTTTGTAATAATTGCCAACCCTTTTTAAATGATTTTTGATTGGGATTTTATAGAGATATGTTGGTCATGGGTTGAATGTATTTGTGTTAGGCTAACAAAAAAGAGAATAGGAACCGAAAAGAAATGATTTTTGGTGGTAAAAATGCACTTGGATAAGAGTGTTGTAAATAGACACCTTAGGGTCTAGTGCTATAGTCCAAGTTGGGTGCTACTGTCCTGAAGGAATGAGAACCAGAGGGATGGAATCATCACTAGAAATTCTACCTAGAGGATGTGGATTCACTTAGGGAAGGCTACTGATGATTGGGAATAAGTGAAAAGATGCCTATGAGGGTCATGAGAGCAAGCAAGAGGGACCTATGGGTTGGGTGTCACAAGCCACACTCAAAGTGCCAATTTTCACATTTTATATGACTACATTTACCCCCTTTTATTTTAGTGATGTTGCAAAGTGAAATACTAGGATAAAATAAAAATAGAAAGCTTACTTGAACTTACCTATAAGGGTGATGCCCATGAAGCTATGTGATGTTGGGTATGTATAGAGAGAGTATATTGTGAAGTGTAAATATGTAAGAGAAAATAAAGAGTAGATCAATTCTTACTAGATATACTATATCTAAAATAAAAATTTACAAAGCTAGGTGAGAGAGAGAGGAAGAGAAAGGAGTGAATACACCTCACTGGGTATGTGGACCAATACAAAACCTATTTAGATGATAGATAGTGCTAAGTATGTGTTGAATGATGTTAGATATTCTAGGTGTGTGTTGAATGGTGTTGTACCAAGAGTAATATCATGAATGGAACTGAGTACTTAATTACCCAAGAGTGGCTCAAGAATTGAAAGGATAGCCTTTTGACTCCATCATCACCTACTAAGTGAATCTATATGATCATGCATATGCTAATCAAATTTTAAACTGTGTATCTAATCCCTCTGAATAGGTGGCTCGAGAATACAAAGGCTAGCTAGTCCTTTGGCTCCATCATTGCTAAATAAAGTGAAGCTATGAACTGATATCAGTATGAAATGTATGTTGTATGAGATGACTCCTAAATTCCATAAATGTTTTGTAATCTAATAATATGATGTGAATCGCTGAATGTATGCTAGAAACTAGGCCACTCTTGGCCACTTGAAAAAGGTAGAGATTAAGCTTGTATGAAAGCCACTCTTAAATTGGGCAATAGGCTTGTGTGGAAGCCACTCAAAAATAATTCCAACCACCTATAGATAGAATAAGGCATGCAATTGTTGAGAATACCTAGGTAATGTACTAAACTTAGAAAGAAAATAAGTCAAATGTGTCACGCACATTGCCCCCAATCATTGGTGTCTGAAACATGGATTCTGATCTAGAAGTTATACTAACTACCGTATCTAAAATTAGAAGTACGAACCATCATGTCGTGCATGATGCCCCCTATATTTGGATTCTTTGAGAAAAACTATGCTAAAACTATTGATGCTGAACTAAACTATTGCTAAAAAAATTGTAACTAGTCTTACCTTTTTATCTGTTTCTAGAAAATTTAATTTTTGTTTTTGTTTAGACAGGAGCATCAAAAATAGACACCCTACTATCTGGCATTGTAGTACAATCTTGGCGGTATTATCCTAGGCTAATTTTGATTACTGTTCTATAATTTTCACTATATTCCTGGTCTATTTTGCCTAGTTTAAAGTTTGGTTACTATTATGGGTGTTTTGAAAGCTGAGTTTTTATCATTAAGAGCTCTAATCTCTATGAGAAAACCCTTATTTATTGCCCCCTCTTTTGAGGGTAGGAATGAAGACCTTGTAATGATTACCTTAGAATAAAGAGCCCTACAAGTGTGTTATGCTAAAAGAATACATGATATATCAATGATAATCGATAAGATATCTCAAGATATAACATGGTTTTTAATATAGATTGTTAGATCAATAGGAGTATGCCTAGATAGATATAACAATGTAATAACATGTCCAATGTACTAAATTGAAACTGGAAATAGAAGTTTGGTTAGTTATTAGTTTTTAAGGAGGGATGGAACATGATGTACATCATAGAATCCAATAAAGCAAAATAATGCATGATGTGGATCATGGCATTGCAAACAATTGAAAAGCAAACAAGCATACAAGGTAAAAATCAAGAATCATACAAGAATGGCCAAGGGGCCAAGCAAACAAGGGACATGGGCACATGTCACTCAAACTAAAAATCAAGCATACAAGGCATGTTCAAATGCCACATACACATACAATTAGAAATAATCAAGGTTGGCATGAAAGCCACAATCATATAGAAGAGTACAGGTAAAGGACATTGGCAAATGTCCTAAGGCACATAAAAGACATAGAAGCAAAGGACATTGGCAAATGTCTGCCAATGTCATAAGGCACATAAAAGACATAGAAGCAAAGGACATTAACAAATGTCCTAAGGCACATACATGAGACAAAAATTAATTGAAAAATGCAATCATATCTATCTACGCAAGTCAAGAAAGGAAGGCATGTAAATACCAGAAATACAATCACATCTAACTAATCAAAGCAAGAAGTGAAAGTATGTAAGACATGATAGTACAAGACTAGGTATATGCTAAGAAATACACAAGTGATATATAATAGTGAGTGTTGATAGAGTAATCTATGTAAGCTATTAAATAATGTACATCAACATAATTATTAGAGTGTATGGTGTAGGAATGACATAACTTGGATGGTGTAGTCATGTGAAAGATGCCCTCAATGGGTAGATATATCAATATGTGTCTCTAATGCATGAAGTAGGATGAACCCTCAATGGGTAGAGTGAAGTAATCAAGGATATAGATGTCACTACACACACTCCAAGAAGATCAAGTGAAGCATGGTAATGTAGATAAATTGACAAACAATAGCATAGAACAACAAAATTTAAGTCTAGCATAGTAATAGAAATGTAAATCATGGATAATGAAAATAATTGAAATATTTTTTGTTTTTTTGAATTATTTGAATTTTTTAGATTTTAAAATATTTAAATGTTTTTATATTTGAAATAAACTATATACAATCAATTATAAGAAGACTATGTACAAGAAATATTGAGAAATTATGTACAAATAAGACAAAAGAAACTATGTACAAGTAATGTGTGAAGTAAAACACTATATATGGAATCTACGTAGATGCATAATATTCATTAAATTTTTGATTTTATTTCCTTTCAGTGAGGCTATATGACACAATTTAGGGATAAGAGTTTCATTAATGAGGTATGGACTTAGCCAATTCGGTTTGAATTTTCCTTTGGTTTCTTCTTTGGCATTGACATTACAAAGATTTTCTTTGAGAACAAGATCATTAACTTCAAATTCTTTGGTGTGAAACCATTTGTTATAGGATAATTGTATATGTTTCTAGTAGATTCTAAGAAGTTATATTGTTTGAATGCATGTATGGTCTAACTACTCAAGCTGGTGTAGACACTTTTCATGATACTAGTTAGTAGTGAGAATACCTTTAAGGGAGACACAAAGAGATGGGATTTCTAATTCCAATGGTAAAAATTCTTCTATGCCATAAATGAGTGAATAAGGAGTGGCTCTTGTAGGCATACAAATACTTGTGCGATAGGCCCATAATGCAAAGACTAGTTGATTGTGCCAGTCATCTCTCAATTTAGTCACTGTTTTGCTAAAAAATTTATTGGTGGTTTTATTAGTAGCCTTTGCTTGACCATTTATTTATGGGTAGTATAGAGTAGAGAATGTGTGTTTAATATTATATTTTATGCAAAATTTATTGATAGTTTTTTTCTTGAATGATGTTCCATTATCAAAGATGATAGCTACAAGCAGACTGAAGTGTGAAATAATGTGAGTCATGAGGAAGCTACAAATGCCCTCCCCTGTGGTAGATTGAAGTAGACTGGCTTCCACCCACTTGGTAAAGTATTTTTTAGCTATGATGATGAACTTATGCTCATTGATGGAATCAGGTTTAATCTTTCCAATAAGATCAAATACCCATAACATAAATGGCCATGGAGAGACAATAGGTTACAATTGTTTTGATGGTGCATGCTATAGGTTATTGTGTCATTGACACTTATCACATAGCTTTACGTATTTTGAACATTCATCATCCATGGTGGGCTAGTAATACCCCTATTGAAGTAATTTGTGTGACATGGCCTTTCCACTGAAGTGACCACCACACTCACTATCGTGTATCTGTGTAAGAGCAATTTTGGGTTTTCCTAAAGTTAAACATCTAAGTAATTGTCCATCAAAGGATCATTTAATAGGTTCTTTGTTGATGATTACATAATGGATTACTGGTTTGTGTAACTTTCATTTGTCATTTCATTAAAAAGTGTCTGGTGTAATAGATTTTTTCAGAAAGTTATAGATATTAGAGAACTATTTTGGAGTTATTGAATTGCATGTAGTGGCTAAGATAGAAAGTGAAATCAAATTCGTGTTTGCTATTGATGGAGATTATAATCATTTAATTTTAAAAATAGCTTGATCATTATTGATGTTTATAGGATTCAAATATGTGGCACTTATCATTAAATCTATGTTTTGATTGTCTTTTCTTGGTATACTTTATATAGAAAAGTAGTCAAACTATGATGATAAACATTGTACCATGTTTTGGTATGGGATAAGTTTTTTTTCTTTTGTCTAATAGACATCATTGACCCAGATGACCACAAGTTGGGAATCACCAAAGACTTGAATATATTTAATTTGGATGGACTGGGTGACAAATAGACCCAAGATAAATTCTTTATATTCTATGGTGTTTTTGGTGCAGGAGAAACTTAATCGATATGTAATAAGAACTATGTGACCAGAAGGGTCGATAAAGACAATGCCTACCCCTGCATGAGATGCACATCAAGAACCATAGAATAACATGTTACAAATATTAGAATGAGTATAATAGGTAGTGAAATCATCTCTAAATGTGTCACTAATAGGATTGGTGTCCAAGAGTGGTACAGTTGCCAAGTGGTCTGTAATGATTTGGCCCTTTATTGATTTCTAGAGAACTATTTTTAAGTCAAATTTTGTTAATAACATAACCCATTTTGTGATGCAACCAGAAAGATGTGGTTTTTCCATTAGAAAATTTAAGGAGTCTGCTTTTATAATAATCCAAGTCTCATTCTTGACCATGTAATGTCAAAGTTTTTGTGTGGCAAAAACTATTGCTAGACATAATTTTTCTATTACAAAATAATTTTATTTGTAGCTAACCAATTGATGTAATAAATTGCTTGTTTGATATTTTGATCATCGTGTTGTGCTAAGAGTGCCTTTAATGTATAATTTATTCTGAGATATATAGTAGGAAAGGCCTGTCAGGTATAGGTGGTACCAAAATGGGTGGATTAAAAAGACATTGTTTGATTATATTGAAGCTTTCTTAACAAGCTTGGTCCCAAACAAAATTTGTATCTTTATTTAATAATCGAGTGAATCACTGAGTTTTATCATCAAGTTGAGCTACAAAATGATGGATTGCTTGGATCTTGCCTTGTAGGGAGTAAAGTTATTTTAAGTTTGTAAGAGGTGGCATGTCAGTAATTGCTTTGACTTTCTTAGGGTCAACCTCTATGCCATGTTGAGAAATAATGAAACTTAAGAGTTTCCCTGATGTAACTCCAAACACACATTTTTTGGGGTTTAATCAAACATTATATTGCCCAAGTTGTTGAAAGATCTTTCATAAATCAATAACATGATCTTTTCATTATTTGGATTTGGCTAATATGTCGTCGATATAATCCTCAATAGTTTTGTGAATCAAGTCATGAAATATATGTGTCATGGTACATTGATATGTGGATTCAACATTTTTTAATCCAAAAAGGCATGGAAATGTAATAAAATGTACCCCAAAGTGTTGTAAAAGATGTTTTCTCTTGATCTTCTTCAATAATTTTGATTTGGTTGTATCCGACAAAGCCATCCATAAATGATAAAATTTCATATCTGACTATGGAATATAAGATCATGTCAATATTAGGGGGGGAAATCATCTTTTGGGCATGCTTTATTTAAGTCTTAAGAATCAAAACAACACCAAATTTATCCATTGGATTTTATCATAGGGACTATATTGGAAATCCATTCAAGGTGTGCTACTGGTTGAATGTATCCATCATCTAAGAGGCATTAGATCTTGTCTTTGAATAAGAGAGCCACATTAGGATACATTTTTCAATTTTTTTATTTAACTGGGTTGGAATTTAATATAAGTGGATCCGATGGACTACTATAGATATATCGATTCTTAACATATCTAAGTAGGACCAAGCAAAGAGTTCTAAAAAAGTTGTTAAAGTTTGACGAATATCTATATCCTCTTCCCTTTATAGTGTAGTGGCTAACAAGATAATGTGGGGATCTTGATTGGTTCCAAAATTGAAATTAATTGTTTCCTCATTAAGCAATGTGGAATGATCTAGTGTATATAGAGTTGTAGGAATAGTGTCATCTAAATAAAATGGTATATCTGGGGGAGAATCTAGATTTTCTCTAAAGTACATGTAGGTATTTATGTGATGAGGAAATCTATTTTTATGATAGCAAGATGGGAGGTCCTCATATGCTCTTATAAATTCTAAGAGGGATTCATCATTAGATAATTCATCTGATGTGAACATATCTGGTGAAACTGAATCGTTGATAAGATCAAGATAGACCAATGATAATGTAGAGGTGTGATTAACTATATGGTTAATACATTAAATGGATGGGAAAAAATTTATGTGCTTTGAAGTGGTGAGATAAGGTTTATCATGAAGAAAGGTAAGTTGATATCCTAGTCATTGCCTTCCATGTTGTGTGGATGCCTCAACAAGATTGATGATTCCTTGTTCATGCTTTACAAGACCTTTGCCATGATATCTCATCTTATTAAGACATTTAAGTGAAAAAGGGGGAGTAAACTGATGATTTTGTGTCGGTTCTGTTAGAAAACTTGGAATTGTCTGATGTGTTGCATGGTCTAAGGGTGCACTGTGAGTAGTTGGTTGTGTAGGTATATTACCAATATTAAAGTGTAGATTATAATTCTATGGAGATTCAATAAATTGTCATTATTTAAAAGGTTTAATATCTATGGGCATGTGTAGATGTACCGTTGGTGACTAAATTTTAAACAAACATGGAGTGTATAAGGGACGACATGCATATCATGAATCCAAGTCCTACCAAGTAATAGATTATAATTGAGATCATTTGGCATGACTTGGCAAGTAGTTAGTAGTGTCTGATGCCCTAAGGTAAGATTAAGTGTTATTTGACCCATGACCTTTTGTGGGATGTTGTCAAAACCTCTGATATTTATTTCAAAATGGTCTAAATCTTGAGGTTGTATATTAAGATGTTTAAGAAAATAAATGTTGCAAATGTTGAGTCTTGAACCATTATCAACTAACACTCTTTTTACCCCCACATCATTAATTCTTAATTGAATATGTAAAGGTATATGTTGATTAATAATGTGTCATAGGGGTAAATCCTCTTCATCAAAGGAAATATGCTCTTTAGTCCATTACATTGTGTTGAGGATAAAGGCAACATAAGCTGGTTTGATGGAATAAGAATTCTAGTATTATGAAGGGATGCATATAATACATCCTTGTAAACATATAATCACTAAAGGGGCTCAATAACTGAAACTATGTTAGAAGGGGTGTTAACCTGAGTTATAAAGCTATAGCGATGGGTTTAATCAACTCACCTATCTTCATAAACTTGGGTGATAGCATGTACTTCATGATCTACTTCCCCATAGAGATGGTAGTATGTTTAGGATAAGATCTAGATGTATCAAGTTTGAAGGGAGGAGGGATAGATATACCCAATAGTGTTTTCTTGTGTCTAGTAGTAATAGGGAAATACTCAAAAGTAGCCAATAAGTTATATGCATCTAGGTAGAAATCATGAATGTGAAATTAAATGCATGAAATTGGAGTTATAAGTTATATAACAATATGTTTATAAAGAGTGTTCCACATGAGAGATAACAATTTTGGGATAGAGAGCATGGAATTGTGCATTAATGCATAAAGAACTTTGGCATGTGCTATGACATTTCTATTGTGTTTAGCATGATAATCTTGAATTTTTTTCGATATGAGAGATAAAAATTAAATAATAGAAAATATGATTTTTTTTCATGAATGTATAAGAAAACTTGGCATGTGCTATGACATTTCTAATGTGTTTAGCATGATAAACTTGAATTTTTGTCCATATGAGAGATAGAAAGCAAGTAATAGAAAGTGTAGTCATGTAAAATGTAAAAATTGGTAACTTGAGCATGGCTGATGACACCCAACCCTTAGGTCCCTCTTGGTTGATCTCATAACCCTCATAGGCATCTTTTCACTGATTCCCAATCATCTATAGCCTTCCAAACTTGATCCTAGCTCAGTTAGACCCCTTTTTCCATGACTAATCCATCCCCCCAATTCTCGTATGCTCAAGATAATAGTGTCACTTTAAGTGTATAGCACTGATGCCACTACTATACACTTTTGGCATTATTATCCAAGTCCATTTCTTGATCCAGTGGTCATTTTCTTCTAGTTCCCTATCCTTCTCTTTGTCAGCCTAAAGCGAGCACATTCAACTCATGACCAATAGATATTTATAAAATCCCATTAAAAGATCATTTGGAAAGGGTTGAAAAGTATCACTAATTAATCAAGAATACAAATAAGACTACTCAATCAATATTCCCTATTCTTTACATACAACTAGCCTATACACTTTCAAGTCAATTCAAATCCTTACCCCAATCCCTATCTATCTCAAGCACATCTAGTTTAGCATTTTTGAATATTCATACATTTAATTACACAAATCACATCAAGTGGGAGAACTACATATGGCTTGATCCCTCTTCAGAGTATTGGTATGTAGGTAGCACACAAACACAAGGGGTGTGGATCCATGTTCAGTGAATCTTACTCCATGTTCAATGAATCTTACACACACTAACCCCCCTTCTTGCTTGAAATTGGTCAAAGTACAATAGAAGATAGGGTTTGAAGATAAAATGTACTCTACAGGGGGATGTATAGACTTATAATTATCTAAACTTCATAGACAGGGTCACATAGACCTAGTGAACAAAACCCAAAAAGTTTAGATCCTCAAGACAATAGTGGTAGAGGTGGACTACAATGCCAGTGCCACTCCTATCCACTTTTGGTGCTCCTATCCAATCAAAAAATGAAGTTCAAATCTTAGTTAGTGATAGTGTCCTCGTCCTTCACAACAAATATCATACTCTATCTCAATCGTATTAGTCAGTTTCCAGCTAAGTTTAATTTATTACCTCTTGTTACTATTTTTAGAAAGACCAAAATTACAATCTAATTTATTCAAATCACTAGCTTAATTATTGTATATTATTTAATAATTTTACTACTCAAACCTTTTAACTAAATTAGGAATAAAAACCCAATATTCTCCAAAAGGTTAAATTACTTGGTGAACCCGTCTTACTTCATTTGTGCATAAATACCCTAGAAACCCTAGGGTAAATTTGCTACTAATTTTTATTATATTCTTCTAATTTTTTACCTGTATAATAAAATTACAAACTAGCATTAAATTTTAAAATTTCATAGTAATTTTAAAATAATTTTCTTTCAAACCCTAGTTACCCATACTAGGTCCCACTATTTTTCCAATAATTTTCTAATCATTTTATGAATTTTTAATAGCATATTTAAATCAAAAAATCAATTCAAATTTCAAAATTTAATAGTAATTCTCAAAAATATTTATTTTTCCAAACCCTAGTTGCATATACTGTCCCATTAAATCACTAATTTTACAATACATTTCTAATTTTTTACTTGCATATCTAACTCATAAATTCACTTGCAATTTCAAATTTTCATAATCATTTTAAAAATATTCATCTTCCATACCCTGGTTGCATCTACTAAGTCCCATTTCTTCTTGAGGTATCACCTTACATCTATTATCAAATTACGAAAATAAATCTCACTTATTTACAAATTTTTCTTATATTTCTTGTAAATAATAAAGAGACCATACTTGGTCTTATCATGTACATGAATGATGAAGTATACCATATCTTAGTACCAAGCTTCATTATTTGCATTCCAGGCTTAATTTTTATAATAAGGGATGATATTACAAACTTCATTATCAAAAATGCAAAATATTTCAATATTCTTGTTGTATACTCTTTTTTTATCATACGAAATAATTACCAACTCCATTTTGCTAAACACATTAGATATGTTATGTTACATGTCAAGAAAATTGATGCCTTTATGCATAAATTCATGTTCTCTATCCTTTGATTTCTATTTCTCATGTGGAAAATTTTTAAATTTTATCATGCCAAATGCATTAGAAATGTTATGTTAGATGTACAAATTTCCTATGCCTTTATACACAAATTCATTTTTTCTATCCTTTACCTTTTATTTCTCATGTGGAAATTTTTTCAAGTATATCATGCCAAACACATTAGAAATGTTATGTTACATGCTAAAATTTTCTATGCCTTCATGTATAATTTCATACTCTCTATCCCTTTCTTGCTATCTCTCCTATGGAATGCTCTTCATAAACATATTATTGCACAAATAATCACTCAAAATTCATGCATTTCACTTCACATTCATGCTTTCTGCCTAATGCATATAACTCATTGGCTACTTTTGAGTATTTACCTATCACCACTAGACACAAGCAAACACTAGCAATTTTATCTATCCCTCCTCCCTTCAAACTTGGTAAATATAGCTCTTATACTTCACTTGCTACCAACTCTATGGCTATAGTAGATCATGAGGTCCATGCTATTACCCAAGTTTATGAAGATAGGCAAGTTGATTACACCCATGGATATAGCTTTATCACTCAAGCAAAACAAACATAGGATAAAGCTTTGAAAATCTTCTCCAATCCCTTTTCACAGCATTCTAAACAAGAGATAGGAGACACATCAGGTGTTCACCATGCATATCATACATAATTTCCACCAAATACATATAGATCACCTTCAATTGATTTACAAATTTTGAGCAACATGATTGTTGTATACAATTCTAGAGTTCCAACTAGACCTTCAATCTCCTTCTTAGATCTGGAGATCATCGAGGATGATTCAAATTATCATGAACTCTTTATTAGAGCTTACATTCATAGTCATCCTATTCATAGTGTTTTCATAGATAATGGATCTATTGTAAACATGTATACTATGACATTACTATAGCATTTATTATATTCAAATCTAGATATTACACTGATAGACATAGTTATTAGTGGATTTAGTGGGCACACATAGAGTTTATTGGGTGAGCTTGTACTTCTTCTATAGGTTGGTCCAACACATGTGGCCACACCATTCACTATTGTTTCTATTATAGGAGTTTTTTGATATGTTACTTGGTCGATCATGGATTTATAAACTTTGAACAATACATTTTATAGTTCATAGATGCATGAAATTCATTCATACTAATCAAGTTGTTACAATTGGTGGAGTTATATATGAGTCACCACTCCCCACTTTAGAGCCATCTACTTTGCCACCAGTTTTAATTTCTCCACTAGTTATAGCTCTTCCTCTAGTACAGATTTAGACAATGTTGAGGTATCCATCACCATCACAGAGGGTTCATATACCTTTAAATATTTAAGATTCTAGATAGCTTCTAGCTACCATATTCAAACCCAGGGTGGTCTCATTCAGATATCATGTATCTATATAGGGAGCACATGTTCAAAGAGATTCTCCTACTTATAGATGGGTCCTTAAGAGCCCTACAATTGCATCCACTTCTCAAAATTATAGAGGGACCCCAAAGTAAGTTTCTACTTCAAAGAGTTTAGATCATCTACAACATATACAACTTTTAGAACCAAAGTCTTAGAATTTATATCATGCTTCACATTCACTTACGATTCCTCTCCTTGATACATGACACCATGATAGAGAGTCTCCCATGAGAATCATCGATTAGTATCATCTCTTCTTAGTCTTTCCTATACATAGTTTCTTTTTCTTGATTATACATAGTCTTCTTGTGATTGATTAGACATAGTTAAAATATTCTAAAAATATAAAAACAATAAAACATATCAAATTTCCAAAAATATTCAAATATGTCAAAACACCAAAAAAACATTTTGATTGTATGCATCATCCATGCTTTACAACATTACTACTATGTTAGAACCAAAGTCTTAGAATTTATATCATGCTTCACATTCACGTACGATTCCTCTCCTTGATACATGACACCATGATAGAGAGTCTCCCATGAGAATCATCGATTAGTATCATCTCTTCTTAGTCTTTCCTATACATAGTTTCTTTTTCTTGATTATACATAGTCTTCTTGTGATTGATTATACATAGTTAAAATATTCTAAAAATATAAAAACAATATAACATATCAAATTTCTAAAAATATTCAAATATGTCAAAACACCAAAAAAACATTTTGATTGTATGCATCATCCATGCTTTACAACATTACTACTATGTTAGACTTACATTTGTTGTTCTATGCTATTGTTTATTGATTTATCTATATTACCATGCTTCACTTGATCTTATTTGAGTGTGTGCAATGACTTTTAGCTACTTGATTTCTTCACTCTCCCCATTGAAGGGGCATCCTACTTCAACATTCGATACAGACATCGATATAGATACCCACTTGGGGCATCTTCTACATGACTACACCATCCAGGTTATGTCATTCCTACACCACACACTCTTGTTTTCATGTTGATGTATATTATTTACTAACTTATATAGATTAATCTATCGACACTCATTAGTATTGATCATTGGTGTATTTCTTAGCATATAACTAGTCTTGTACTAACATATCTTTCATACTTTCACTCTTGCTTTGATTAGTTAGATGCAATTATATTTTACAATCTTTACATGCTTTATCGTGTTTAGCTTAGCTTGATGTGATTGCATTTCTAGTTCCTACTTGTCTTTTGAGTGTGCCTTAGGACTTTTGACAATGTCCTTTACTTATATTAATGTGTGTGTCTTAGGACATTTTCCAATGTCCTTTGCCTATTCTCTTTTATGTGATTGTGGCTCTCATGCTAACCTTTATTATTTCAATTTTATGTGTATGTGGAATTTAAACATGCCTTGTATGATTCCTTCCAATCTAATTGACATGTGTTCATGTCCTTTGTTTGCTTAGCCCCTTGTTCACTCTTATATGCTTATTGATTCTTACTTTGTGTGCTTGTTTCTTGATTATTTTTCGATTGATTACAATGCCATGATCCAAATCATGCATTATCTTGCTTTTTTGGATACCATGATGGACATCATACTACATCGCTTTGTGCCAACTACCAACTACTAACTAACAACTAACACTTCTAGTTTTAGTTTAGTAAATTGCACATGTTATTATATTTTTATATCTATCTAGGCATACCCCTATTGATCTAATAATCTATCGACAAAAACCATTTTATATTTTGAAATATATTATCAATTATCATTGATATCTCATATATATTTATAACATAACACACTTGTAAGGCTTTTTATTCCGAGGTCAATCATTACAGGGTCTCCATTCCTACCCTTAGAAGAGGGGAAACAAATATGGGTTTTGCTATAGAGATCATAACTTCTATCAGTTGAAAATTTTAGTTTCAAAACACCAAAAATAGTAGCTAGACATCAAACTAGTCAGAAAAGACTAGATAGACATTGAATATTCTAGAACAAGTTTTAGTTTTATCCCAAGACAATATCACTGAGATTGGACTATAGCGCTAGTGCTACTACTATCCATTTTTGGTGCTCCTATCCAAATAGATAAAAAAACCAAATTTTCTAGAAATAGGTAGAAAAGTAAGTTCAGTTATAGTTTTACATTGTTAGACCAATTTAGTAATAGTAGTTTTCAGTACACTTTTGCTAAAAGAATCCAAATATAGGGGGCATCATGTGCAACATGATTGGATCTCACTTCTAGTTTTAGATATGATAGTTGGTATAACTTCTAGATCAAAATCCATGTTTTAGACATTAATGATTGGGGGCAATGTGCGTGGCACATTTCTTTTCTTTTTGAGTTTAGCATTACCCAGACATTCTTAGAAGCTATGTGCCTTATTCCATCTATAGGTGGTTAGCATCATTTTGGAGTGGATTTCATATAAGCCTAACCTTCACATTCTTGAGTTCCTGAGTTCCTGAGTGGCTTCCACATATGCCTAATTCTTAGTTTTAGAGTGGCTTTCATACAAGCCTAATCTCCATCTTTCAGAGTGGCCAAGAGTGGCTAGTTTCTAGCATACATTCAACTATCCATGCCAACATTTTCATATTGCAGAGCATTCATAGGATTTAGGAACAATCTCATATGACATACATTTCATATTGATATCAGTTTATAGCTTCATTTCATGGGGAAACGATGGAGCCAAAGGATGAACTATCCTTTGTATTCCTTTGTATTTTTGACAAACCTATTTAGAGGGATTGGACACATGGTATAAAAATTTATTAACACATGCATGATCACTAGCTTCACTTATTTGTAGATGATGGAGCCAAAGAGTTAGCCTTTGCATTCTGGAATCACTTTTTGAGGAATTAAGCACTCATCTTCATTCACTATATTACTCTTGGTAAAACATCATCCAACATTACTTAGCAGCACCCAACATCACAATAGGTTTTGTATTGGTCTACGTACTTGGTTAGGTGTATTCATTCCTTTCTCTTCCTTTATCTCTTACCCAATTTTGTACGTTCTTATTTTAGATGCAACATATATAGTAAGAACCGATCTACTCTTTATTTTCTCTTATAGATTCACACTTCACAATGTGCTCTCTCTATGCACACCCAACATCACATAGCTTTATGAGTTTTACCCTTATAGGGAAATTTTCACTTTGATATGTCACTATAATAAAGGGGAGGCAAATTTAGTCATATAAAATGTGAAAATTGGTAACTTAAGCATGGATAATGACACCCAACACTTAGGTCCCTCTTGTTTTCTCTCATGACGCTCTTGTTTGCTAAGCTAGACCTTTTTTTCCATGAGTAATCCATCCCCTAGGTCCCATCTACTCAAGACAATAATGACATACTAGGACTATAGCATTGGTTCCACTCTTGTCTACTTTTGATGCTATTGTCCAACTCTATTTTTGACCCCAATGGTTGATTTATTCTAGTTCCCTAGCCTTCTCTTTGTTGGCCTAAAGTGATCACATTCAACCCATAATAAATAGATCCCTATAAAATCTCATTTAAAGATAATTTAGAAAGGGTTGACAAGTATCACTAAGTAAGCAAGAATACAAACAATACTACTCAAGCAATCTTTCTTATTCTTTGAATACAACCAACCTATAAATTTTCAAGTCAATTCAAATCCTTACACTAGTCCCTATCCATCTTAAGCACATAAAATTTAGCATTTTTGCATATTCATACACTCAATTTCACAAAACACATCAAGTGGAAGAACTACATATGGTTTGATCCCTCTTCAATGTATTGGTATGTAGGCAACATGCCCATATAAGGGGTATGGATCCATGTTCAATGAATCTTACACTAACCCACCGCTACCACCCCCTCCCCCAGCCTCCCCCCCCCCCCCCCCACCCCGCTCTTGTTTTAAATTGGTCAAAGCACAATGGAGTGAAGGGTTTGAAGATAAAATATGCTCTACATACTTTTAGCTACCAAAACTTCATGAATAGGGTCACACAAACCTAGTGAACAAAACCCAAAAATATCAGATCCTTAGAACAATAGTGGTAGAGTTGGACTATAGTGCCAGTGTCACTCATATCAACTTTAAGCACTCCTATCCAATGAAAAAATGAAGTTGAGATCTTAGTTTGTGACAGTATCCTAGTCCTACACAATAAATATTAGACCCTATCTCACTCATATCAGTCAGTTTTTAGCTAAGTTTAATTTTATACCTCCTATTACTATTTTTAGAAAGATCAAAATTGTAATATAATTTACACATATTAGTATCTCAATTATTGCATATTATTTACTAATTTTACTACTCAGACCGTTTAACTAAATTAGGAATAAAACCCCAATATTCCTAAAAAGGTTAAATCAAAAAGCATGAATTTGTACATGAGTGCATAAAAAACTTTGGCATGTGCTATGACATTTATAATGTGTTTAGCATGATAAACTTGAAATTTTTTCCATATGAGAGATAGAAAGTAAGTAATGAAACCTTTTATTAAAGATAAGTAAAAATTGCTTTGAAAGAGAGGTATCTTACTATGTTTAATAATGACTTTCTTAATATCATCCCATATTATGAAAAGTTCACATGAAAAGCAAAGAATGAATCTTTGTATTTACATATGGTAAAATTCATCAGTCTTGTACATGATAAGAACAAGTATGGTCTCCTTATTATTTGTTAGAAATGCAAGAAATATTTGATAATAAGCGAGATCCATTTTTGTTATCATGTGAAATCTGATTTTAGATGTTAGGTGATACCTCAAAAGCAATGGGACCTAGAATATTCAACTAATAATTTTTGAAAAATTATATTTTAAAAATTATTATGAGATTTTAAAATTTGAAGTGAATTTCTGATTTAAATATGCGAGTAAAAAATCAAAAATTTATTAGAAAATTCTTGATTTAAAGGGACCTAGTATGTGCAACTAGGGTTTGGAAGAAAAATAATTTTAACAAAATTACTATAGAATTAAAAAAAATTAATTGAATTTATGATTTAAATATGCAAGTAAAAAAAATAAAAAAATTATTGGAAAAATCAACAAAGAATCTACCCTAGGGTTTTTAGGGTTTTTATGAACAAACAAAGTAAGTTGGGTTCACCAAATGATTTAATAGTTTTGAGAATATTTGAGTATTATTCCTAATTTAGTTAAGAGTCTAGAATAATAAAATTAGTAAATAATAATGTAATAATTAAGCTACTGATTTGTATAATTTAATAGTATTTTTAACCTTTTTATAAATAGCAATAAATGTGGAAAAATAAAGACTTAGTTGAAAATAGACTGAGATGACTAAGATAGAGTCTAGAATTCACTATCATAAATAAGGATCTATCTCTTATTTTGTAAAAGGATAGGAGAAATAAAATAAAACATCCTAGGGTTCAGTGCTATAGTCCTTTTTTATCACTATTTTTTAGGATATCAGAGCTTTCTAGGTTTTCTTTGTTGTCCCTATATGAGTCTGCCTACAAAATTTTGACT
Source organism: Torreya grandis (assembly GCA_037957365.1). NCBI lineage: Eukaryota > Viridiplantae > Streptophyta > Pinopsida > Cupressales > Taxaceae > Torreya > Torreya grandis. The sequence continues at coordinate 77,326 of JARHVA010008816.1, forward strand.
ACTAGATGTCCATGAAACTCCCTATAGAGCTACTTTAGTATTCAAACCCTAGACTGCATTGTGCTTTGACAAACTTTGGGAAAGAGGGCAGGTTAGTGTGTGTAAGATGCACTAAATGTGTATCCACACCCCTTGTGTGGACATGCTGCCTACAAACTAATACTCCGAGGAGGGATCAAGCCATATGTAGTTCTCTCACTTGATGTGCTTTGTGAAATAGTGTGTATGAAGATATAAAATGCTAAAATGGGTGTGATTGAGGTGGATAGGGACTAGTGTGAGGGTTTTAATAAGCTTGTAGTTGTATTAGCTAGTTATATGCAAAGAATAGGAAATATTACCTTAGTGGTTTTGCTTGATTTTGTAATAATTGTCAACTTTTTCTAAATGAACTTTGAATGGGATTTTATAGAGATATATTGGTCATGGTTTGAATGTATTTGCATTAGGTTGACAAGAAGGAGAATATAAACCAGAAGAAAATGACCATTGGTGGTAAAAATGCACTTGGATAATAACATCAAAAATGGACACCCTAAAGTCCAACACTATAGTTCAAGTTAGAAACTATTGTCCTAAAGGAATGGGACCTAGGGAGATGGAATCATCACTAGAAATACTGCTTTGAGGAGGTGGAATCACTATCTAGAAGGCTATGGATGACTATGAATCAATGAAAATATGCCTATGAGGGTCATGAGAGCAAGCAAGAGGGACCTATGGGTTAGGTGTCACAAGCTACACTCAAGCTACTAATTTTCACATTTTATATGACTACAGTTTTACAATATGTTTTTTTGTAATTTAAGCAACTTAGACTTGTCAAAAAGGAAAGTGTAATTTACAAGTTTATTTTTTTCAACTTTCAACCTTTCAAAAAGGAACATGGAAATTATAAGTGGCTCTTTCTCAAAAATAATTGTCAAAATGATAGTTGTAATTTATAATATGAAATTTTACAATATTTTTACAATAAAAAAATACAATATACAAAATTTTTATGATAGAAATAATTAATCTACAACCAACACTTCTAAAGACTGTTTATCCTTTTTCACACATCTTCTTAATATATGCATCAAAACTCTTGAAGATCTCTAGAATATGATCTTCACTGAGACCAAAAGAGTAGAGGTGGCTTATTTCACATTCTACAATCATGTTAGATAGTTCCCTTCATAACACTCTATATTCTTGAGTCTCTTTTCTAATTTGATCCAATGTATTATGGTACCTAATAAAATAGTGGATAGAGCTCAAGATGAAGGTTATATATCATGCTAATTCTCTTTCAACCACTCCTTTGAATTTATCTTGAACTTCCTATATTTAAAGGGCCCAATTTTGATGATCTGTTGCTTGACATGACAATTTATTCAATAAATATTTGGTTTCATTTAACATATCTTTGGCTTTGTCATGTATAACCTTAGCCTTATTGTTACTCTTTGTTAGTATCTTTATTCTAAATTGAGTTGCTCTATCCAATTACTCATGCTCTACATAATTTTTCAATATCTTCTCTATAATGAGGATTTCATTATCAATTATATCTATAGCTATCAACTTTGGATTAAAAAAGGTCTAACCTTTCTATCTCTTCCTAATACTTGTTGATCTACTCTCTCAAAGTTGCCCATCTCTCTTTCACAGTTTTATAGTGGTCCATTACTAACTCAATAACTCTATTGCCCTTTGATATGATCTCTTCTACCTAGTCTTTTGTGTCTCTTCCCATGATACCAATTTTTGTCACTATATCAAGTTTCTCTTGGCCTATGATCTAAATAACAGGTTGTGTTGGTTGAGCAGTAGGCTCAATGAACTTTTTTAATGAAGTCATTAATTGTTTAACCTTGTTCTTCAATTCATCCTTAGTGACCTTGTCACTATCCACTTTATCAAAAATAGATTTAATGATGGATTGAACATCATGTTTCAATCACTCTCTTATAGGATGACCAAGGTGAACCTTTGATACCTAGTAATCCCCCACCACTAGATCTTCTTTTTATTTGTGTAGTGGGGGGGCTGTAATTTCTACATACTTCTCCCCTACTAAATCATATAATATCCTTGATATGGTCTTGGTAGTTTATTTAGATTTTTTATATGCATTTGTGAGGACAAAATCTAATGTGTTTAGGGACACCATCTACTTATGTTTCTTCCCCACTATTTGTACTAGCCAACTAGGAGTAACATCCTATTGTTTAGGCACTATCACTTGTGAATATACAATTAAAGATGATGTACTAGTGCTTATGGTGATAAGTGTTTTATCCTTCAATGATATGGCTATTGATTGTTTGGCAGATGTCTTTGCAACCTCTTCCCCCTCTATGGTTTGAGTGTCTACATTTGTATTAGTGACTTGCTTCATCTCTACCTCCTTTATGGGGGTGGGGTGAGGGAGATAGAAGTGACACCAATGGAGGAGTATGCATAGGGAGTTAGAATTGAGGAACTTATGGGAGTTTGGAGTCTAAAGCCATTAATGAATCAATTAGTATTATGGGGACACTTAGGGTTGATGAAAAGGGGAAAGTGAGGGGAGATGAAAATGAAACAATAGTTATCTTAGGGGTTGATATGGCCAGGGGGATTGTAGTTAAGATGACTGAGTCCATGGTTATAAACTACTATAGAGTGTGGTGATTAACGAAGTGGAAGGAATTGTGGAAAGAAGTGAAATTATGGGAGGAGGGAGTGTAAGGGAGACCTGAGTGTCTAATTGAATTGAATGAACTATCAGTAATGGATTTAATGACATAGGTGAACTGGTGGAAATGGAGGGGGAAATCACTTGAGGTGAAGGAGGAGTGGAGACAAAAAGAGGAAAATTTTAAGTTGATGGAATTAAAAATATGAGAAGAGGGACTATAACATAAATATGAGTAGATACTATAACTAATATGGGAGTAAAACTACTCGAGTTTCAATAGCAACTGTATTTTCAAATGAAATAACTATTGGTTGATCCATTGCTACTCCTTAGCTACTTGATTGTCCTATCTTGGCCTTTGAATTTTTTATCTCTTATGGGAGATCACTGACCTGTTTTCCTATTCTAATGGTGTTCCACTATTAGAACCTTCTACTACTAGTGGTACTCCCTCCTCCTTGAGTTCTATTAGTTTCTCATTGATTTTCACTATTTCTTTGGTCACCTTGACCCCTTTTTTCCTTCGCTATCTGATTATTCTATTTATTACGTTGGTGGTTTATCCATTAATGAGAAATATTCAGGAACCAACCACCTAACTAATGGAAGGGGTTCAACATAGATTTTATTCTCATAATAGACCTTGTCTACTGGGGACTCATCATCAACCAAGTCCTCAAGGATTGGTACCATGTTAAAAGCCTTGCTTTCATCAAGGTTCATCTTGGATTATTATTTCAATCTTAATTATTCTTCATCCTACAAGTAATCCTAGTAGTCTTCATAGTAGTAGACATGGGAATATGTTGAGATTCCCAGTGCACTAGTAGTGTTGCCATTCACATAATAGAATGGAATTGCCTCCAAAGCCCTCATGATCATTTAGGTCATTTAAGCCTCTACACACTTATATTTTGATAAATAAGGGCATGTGTACCTCCCTATGCTAATGGGGAAATGAATTTATGCCTTGTGTTTGCTAGATAACATCTTGTGAGTTTCAACTAGTTACCTCACAAGTTTCATAATGCCCATTTGTCATTGACATACCTTGGGAGGGTGTAAGGATAATCATTGAATTTGCATACTCTGATGTATGAGTATGTGGGGAATTAGATGAAATAAGATCCCTAATTGATAATATCTGAAGTGGTAACATAATAAAATCTCTTCTTCTCTAGCTCTTTGTTGAACATGACTATGATGTAGTATATGAATGTATCATTTACTCTTCTAAAGTGCTACCTACTACCCTCAAGAGTGAGGGAAAATTACTAATTGAAAAATTTATTTACCTAATCAACTAATATTTTTAGTCCTGGGAAGGTTCTCCCCTTAGCTAATATATAAACTAGATAAGAAGTCATCTAGAACTTCCCTGTATTTTTGACTTCCATCAACTTCTTGTAGATGGAGACACTGATTAATTATGCCTAGTGGATGTAATGTTTGTTCTAGTGGATTACCCATATATATTGATATATCTAGTCTTAGACATTATTTTCATTAGGGATACTAGTGATTATATGCATTTGTATGATTAGATCACCTAACTCATCTTTAAAATCTATTCTTGCCAATGTTTTAGGCAATCTTATGTATGTAGCCCTAGGGATCCTTGGCCATTGTGATTTAACCTTTTTGGGAGTAGTGTATTATTTTTAATTTAGTAAAAGGGTTTGAATAATAAAATCAATAAATAATATTTAATAATTAAGCTATTGATTTGTATAAACTAGATTATAAATTTGATTTTTTTAAAAATAGTAACAAGAGGTAGAAAATTAAACTTAGCTAAAAACTAGCTAATATGGTTGAAATAGGGTCTAAAATTCACTATGCAGTACTAAGACACTATCACAAACTGAGATCTAAACTTTGTTTCATTATTGGATAGGAGCATCAAAAGTGGATAGGAGTGGCACCAGTGACTTAGTCTACCTCTGCCACTATTTTCCTGAGGATTTGAGATTTCTATGTTTTGTTCACTAGATTTATGTGATCCTATCTGTGATGTTCCAGTAGCTGAAATTCTATTGAGCTCCTTTTAAAGAATATTTTCTCTTTACACTCTTCACTCCATTATGCTTTGACCAATTTCAAGAAAGAGGGGGGGTTAGTGTGTGTAATATTCACTAAACATGGATCCACACACCTTGTGTGGGTATGTTTCCTACATACCAATACTCCAAAGAGGGATCAAGCCATATGTGGTTATCCCACTTGATGTGCTTAGTGTAATTGAGTGTATGACTATGCAAAATGCTAAATTGGATGTGCTTGAGATGGCTAGGGACTGGTGTAAGGATTTGAATTGGCTTGAAAGTGTATAGGCTAGCTGCATGTAGAGAATAGAGAAAATTACTTGAGTAGTCTTGCTTGTATTCTTGATTACTTAGTGATATTTTCCAACCCTTTCCAAATGATATTTTAATGGGCTTTTATAGGGATCTATTGGTCATGGGATGAATGTGCTCACTATAGGTCAACAAGGAGAAGGATAGGGGACCAAAAGAAATTGATCATTGGGTCTAGAAATGGACTTAGATAGGAGCATTGAAAGTTTATAGGAGTGGTACCGATGCTATAGTCCAAGTGTGGCACTACTATCCTAAGCAGATGGGACCTAGGGAATGGATTAGTCATGGAAAAAATGGTTTGGCTTAGTTGGGATCAATTTCAAAAGGCTAAAAATGATTAAAAATTAGTAAAAATATGCTTTTGAGGGTCATGAGAGTAAAAAAGAGGGACCTAGGGGTTAGTTGTCATTATCCATGCTCAATTTACCAATTTTTGCATTTTATATGACTATATTTGGTCCCTTTTTATTTTAGTGATGCGGCAAAGTGAAATACTATGATAAAAGAAAAATATAAAATGTACCTAAACTTACTTGGAAGGGTGAAGCTCATGAAGTTGTGTGATGTTGGGTGTATGTAGAGATAACACATTGTGAAGTGTGAATATGCAAGAGAAAACAAAGAGTAGATCAGTTCTTACTAGATATGTTATATCTAACATAAAAATGTATAAAGATGGGTAAGAGAGAAATAAATAAAAAAGAATGCATACACCTCATTAAGTATGCGAGCCAATACAAAACTTGTGATGTTGAGTAATGTTGGATGATGTTGTACCAAGAGTAATTTCATGAATGGAGCTGAGTGCTCAATTCCCCAAAAAGTGGCTCAAGAATGTAAAGGTTGGCCCTTTGGATCCATCACGACCGTCTAAGTGAAGTTAGGTGGTCATGAATGTGTTGATCAATGTTTGGAATTTGTGTCCAATCCCTTTGAATATGTGGCTCAAGAATACAAAGGCTAGCTAGTCCTTTCGCTCCATTAATTTCCCATGAAGTCAAGCTATGAACTAATACCAATATGAAATGTATGTCATATGAGATTGCTCCTAAATGAATGCTATGTAATCTAAAAATGTCAGCATAGATAGTTGAATGTATGTTGGAAACAAAGCCACTCTTGGCCACTCTAAAAGATGGAGATTAGGTTTGTATGAAAGTGACTTCAAAACTAAGAATTAGGCTTATGTGGAAGCCACTTGAAAACCTGAGAACTCAAGAATGTGGAGATTAGGATTGTATGAAAATCACTCTGAAATGATGCCAACCACATGCAGATGGAATAAGGCACATAACTACTGAGAATGCTTGGGTAATGCTAAAAATAGAAAGAAAATAAATCAAATGTGTCATGCACATTACCGCTAATCACTATTGTCTAAAACATGGATTTTGATCTGGAAGTTATACTAACTACCATATCTAAAACTATAAGTGAGATCCAATCATGCCATGTATGATGCCCCCTATATCTAGATTCTTTGAGAAAAAGTGTACTAAAAACTATTGTTACTAAACTGGTCTGATAGTGAAAAATTGTAGTTGAACCTACTTTTCTACCTACTTTTAGAAAATTTGTTTTTTCTACTATTTGGATAGGAGTGCCAAAAATGGATAGTAGCAACTCCAAATTTGTAGTCTAGTCTCAATGCTATTGTCCTTAGGTAAAACTAAAACTTGTTCTAGAATCTTCACTATCTACCTAGTCTATTTTGACTGGTTTGATGTCTAGTTGTTGTTCTAGGTGTTCTAAAACTAGATTTTTTGACTAGCAGGAGCTCTGATCTCTATAGAAAAACCCCTATTTATTGTCCCCTCTTTTGAGAATAGAAATGAAGAACCTGCAATTACTACCCTTAGAAGAAAGATCCCTAAAAGTGTGTTATGTTGTAAATATACATGATATAGCAATGATAATTGATAAGATATTTCAAAATATAACATGGTTGGTATTGAGAGATTGTTAGATCAACAAGGGTATGCCTAGATATATATAACAATGTAATAACATGTGCAATATACTGAAATGGAAATATAAGTGTTAGTTTTTAGTTATTAGTTGACAAGGAGGGATGGTGCATGATGTCCATCATGACATCCATGAAAGCAATATAATGCATGATTTGGATCATGACATTGTAAATAATTGAAAAGCAATCAAGCAACAAGCATGCAAAACAAGAATAAAGAAGCATACAAGAGTGGCCAAGGGGACAAGTGAACAAATGACATTGGCATATGTCACTCAGACTAGAAGGAAACATACAAGGCATGTTCAAATTCTACATACACATATAATTGGAAACAAGCAAAGGTTGGCATGAAAGCCATAATCACATAGAAGAGTACAAATAAAAGACATTGGAAAATGTCCCAAGGTAAACACAATACATAGAAGCAAATGACATTGAAAAATTGGAAATACAATTGCATCTAACTAATCAAATCAAGAATGTGAAAGTATGCAAGACATGGTAATACAAAACTAGGTATCTACTAAGAAATACATAAGTGTTATATGCTAGTGAAATGTTGATAGAGTAATCTATGTAAGCTAGTAAGTAATATACATCATCATGATAATTAGAGTGTGTGGTGTAGGAATGACATAACCTGGATAGTGTAGTCATGTAGAAGATGCCCCCATTGGGTGTGTATATCAATGTGTATCTCAACTGTAGAAGTAGGATGCCCCCTCAATGGGTAGAGTGAAGAAATAAAGTAGCTAGAAGTGATTGCACAAACTTAATTAAAATCAAGTGAAGCATGGCAATGTAGATAAATTAACAAACAATAACATAGAACAACAAATTTAAGTCTAACATAGTAGTAGTGTTGTAAAACATGGATGATGCATACAATCAAAATGTTTTTGGTGTTTTCACATATTTGAATGTTTTTAGAGTTTTGATATGTTATATTGTTTTTGTATTTTTAGAATATTTTAACTATGTACACTAAATCATAAGAAAATTATGTATAATAAAACATAAGAAACTATGTACAAGTAATTTACAAGAAAGCTATGTACAAATAATCATGGGAGACTATGTACAAGGTAATGTGTAAAATGACATACTACACACGGAATCTATGTAGATGCATAATGTTCATTATATTTTTGGGTTTCTTTCCTTCGAGTGAAGCTAGATGATACACTTTAGGGCTAAGCTATTTGGTAATGATATATGGACCTAACCAATTTGGTTTAAATTTTCTTTTCCTTTCTTCTTTGGCATTTACACTACAAAGAATTTATTTGAAAATGAGATCATTAACTTCGAATTCTATGGTGTGAACTTGTTTGTTATAATATTGTTGTATATGTTGATGGTAGATTTTGAGATGTTCTACTGCTTGAATAAATGTATGGTTTAACTATTCGAGCCAATGTAGATGCTTTTCACAATATTGGTCATTAGTGAGGATACCCTTAAGGGAGACACAAAGAGATGGGATTTTTAATTCCAATGGTAAAATTACTTTTGTACAATAAACAAGTGAATAAGGAGTGGTTCTTGTGGGTGTACAAATACTCGTGTGATAATCATATAATGCAAATACTAATTGATTTTGTCAATCATCTCCAAATTTGGTCACTATTTTGCTCAAAATGTTGTTGATGGTTTTATTGGTGGATTCTACTTGATCGTTTCCTTGTGGGTAGTATGGAGTGGAGAATGTGTGTTTAATCTTATATTTTGTACAAAATTTCTTGATAATTTTATTCTTGAATGATTTTCCATTATCAGAAATGACATTTGTGTGTAAACCAAAGCTTGAAATAATGTGGGTCATGAGGAAGCTACAAATGTCCTCCCACATAGTAGATTGAAGTGAAACGACTTCCACCCATTTGGTAAAGTATTATGTAGCCATGATGATGAACTTATGCCTACTGATAGATTCAAGGTTAATATTTATAATAATACCAAATCCCCATAACATGAATGGCCATGGGGAGATAATAGGTTGGAATTGTTGTGAAGGTGCATGTTGCAAGTTACTATGTCATTGTCATTTATCACATAACTTTGCATATTATAAACATTCTTCCCACATGGTGGGAATATTGTTGAAATAGGTTAATGTGTTTGGCATGATAAACTTGAAAACTTTTCCACATGAGAAATAGAAAACAAAGGATAGAAAACACGAATTTGTACATAAAGGCATAGAAAATTTGACATGTAACATAACATTTCTAATGTATTTGGCATGATAAACTTGAAAAAATTTCCACATGAGAAATATAAAGCAAAGTATAGAGAACATGAATTTGTGCATAAAGGCATAGAAATTTTTGATATGTAACATAACATTTCTAATGCATTTAGCAAAATGGAGTTGACAATTAATCTATATGAGCAAAAGAGAGTATGCAAAAAGAATATTGAAATCTTGTGTATTTTTGGCAATGAATTTTGTAATATCATCCCTTATTATAAAAAGTAAGCATGAAATGCAAAGAATAAAGCTTTGTACTAACATACAGTATACTTGATCATTCATGTGCATGATAGGACCAAGTATGGTATCCTTATTATTTTCAAGAAATGTAAGTAAAATATGTAAATAAGTGAGATTCATTTTTATAATTTGATTGTGATACTTCAAGAAGAAATGGGACCTAGTAGAGGAAGCTAGGGTTTGAAATAGAATCATTTGAATAATTTACTATGGAATTTTGAAAATTAAATTGATATTTTGATTTAAATATGCTAGTAAAAATTCAGAAAATGTTTGGAAAATTACTAGGAAAATACTGGGACCTAGTATGGGCAACTAGGGTTTGAAAGAAAATTATTTTAAAATTACTAAAAAAAATTAAAATTTAATACTAATTTATGATTTTATTATGCAAGTAAAAATTTAAAAAAAATAGAGGAAAAATCAGTAAGAATTTTTCCCTAGAGTTTCTAGAGTTTTATGCACAAATGAAGTAAGTCGGGTTCACCAAATGATTTAACCTTTTTGAGAATATTAGTGTACTATTCCTAATTTAGTTAAAGGGTTTGAGTAATAAAATTAGTAAATAATATGCAATAATTAAGCTACTAATTTGTATAAACTAGATTACAATTTTAATCTTTTTAAAAATAGTAATAAGAGGTAGAAAATTAAACTTAGCTAGAAATTGACTGATATGGTTGAAATAGGGTTTGAGTTTTACTATGTAGTACTAAGACACTATAAAAAATTGAGATTTAAACTTCATTTCATGATTGGATTGGAGTAAAAAAAGTGGACAAGAGTGGCACTGATGATATAGTCCTCCTCTGCCACTATTGTCTTGAGGATCTGAGATTTATGGTTTTGTTCACCAGGTCTATATGACCCTATTCATGAAGTTTTGGCAGCTGAAAGTCTATATATCTCTTTATAGATAAGATTTTATCTTCAAATCCTTCACTCCATTGTGGTTTGATCAATTTAAAAAAAGAGGGGGGAGTTAGTGTGTATAAGATTCATTGAACATGGATCCACACCCCTTGTATGGGTAAGCTGCCTACATACCAATACTTTGAAGAGGGATCAAGCCATATGTAGTTCTCCCACTTGATGTGATTTATACAATTGAGTGTATAAATATGCAAAATTATAAATTGGATGTGCTTGAGATGGATAGATATTGTGATGCAGGAGCATCTACAATAACACCATGGAGGACTAGTTGAACATGCAAATTCAAATGATATTTCAAATTTTGGTTTTCCCTCCAAATTGTGTAGATTTCAAATTTTCACCTTATGAGTAAATGTAATTATCAAAAAGTGAAAGTGAAAAGGTAAAAAATGATGGTTAGGCTATTGAGGAAATCAAGGGGAAATGGTTGAAACTATTTTCAACCTTAGAATATTGTTAAAACTTACAAACAACATTTGGTTTTGCCTTAAGCCCAATTTGGGCGTAGAAGTTAGAAGAGAGATTCTTGAAAAGAGAGAGAAAAAAGAAGAATTCATTAAAGAGAGAGAAGGATAAGAGAAGAGAGGATGAGAGGGGCGTAGAAGAGAAGAAGGACAGAGAGGAAAAGTCCTCTCATTCAAGGGAAAGAAGAAAGAATGAAGAATATAGAGGAGAATTAGTGAGGGAGGACCTCACTCAAGAGATGATAAGGTTAAAGAGAAGGAGCAAATTTGATTGAAGACAAGAGAATGTGTGAAGGAGAAGACAGGGCTTTGAAAATCCATGGAACATTGAAACTGAATCTTGTATTTAAATTTTAAGTCTTCTATTGATCTATGAGAGAATGAATGTATTTGTTTCATAAATGGTTTCTTATTGAATTCTGGTGGCAGGCCTGTGTGTGAATGTGTGTGATGGTTTTTATATAATAACATTGAGAAACCTACATGTATATTGGTTAGTTTGTATGTTGGGAGTAAGTTAAAACTAGTCTTATGTGATGAAGAGGTCTTAAAGAGCTTTGAATGTCATAAAAAGCCTAAACAGGCCTAAACAGGGTATTCAAACATCCTAATTTACAGCCCACTGTCCAAGGGAAAACCAATGTGAAAATGTTTGTATGGAGTTGAAAATGGTATGGAAACAGGTCTATAAGGAAATTAGAAACCTAAATCAAGAAGAAATAGGTGTTAGAAACCCATTTAATGTCCAAAAACTCCACAGTTGGAATTCAGGCCTGTAGGCGACAGTTTATAGACAATGATAAGAAATTTGCATATTTTGCATAGTAAGTGAATTGATAAGCTCATCTTTGATAGAGAATGTGAATGGGAAGGTAATTTATATGTTGACATGTCTGTATATTATCTTGAAGACCTATTGATCAATGTGTTTGAGAGGAAAACTATAAAACCCTGTTGACTGTCATACAAATACAGTCAAAAACAACTGAGATGCTAAGCATTGGAAGGTATAGGAGGATGATATGACGTAGAAGATGATTGGAAAAGGTGTAGGGTAGTAAAAAAATACCCTATAAATTTTTTTTTAACCCTTGAAATAAGCTAAAACACACCCAACAAAATTATTATGCTCTCGGCCTATGACAGTCATGGGAAAATCCTGAATTAACTTTTGACCTTCAAAATGAGTTTAAATGCTTGAAAAATCTTGAAACTTTGGAATCTGAACCTTGAAGGTGTTAAAAAACTGTTGGAAGTGGTTTCAAGGTGTCACAGTATGGAGAAGTATGGAAAAGAACAATTGCCAAGTGGATCTTAGGTGTATGCGAGATGAAGAGCATAGGCCAATATAGGAAAAGTGAATTTCTCCAAAGAAGTGCACTAAAAAATGATTGATTCACCTGTAAGAAGATAATGTGTATTTGGAATGATGTTTGGTTTGACTAGAAAGTCTGTACTTCACTCTGGACAAGATGTTTTGCATAAAAGGAGGGTTAATTGAAACATGGCCTAAAGAAGAAAGTACAATTCCGTACAAATCAAACTTAGGATATTTTCTAGTATGTTATAGAAGGGCTTAATGGGTATCCAGAAATGGTTTTACTTTCATTATTGAGTTAACCTAGGAGTTATGGCCAATAAATAGGGAAACCAGGGCTACAAGGAATGAATGATCTAGATAGGTCTGTATAAGCTTGCTGATGGTTACAGAGCTGTGTATGGACAATTTCATCATTTGGTATCAGAGCTTGAAGCTCTTGGGAATTGGTAAATTGTTGTTGGTTGTGATTTCTAATGAGTTGTTACAGGATTTGGTAAGAGGATCAGCAGGACAAAGTGCTAAAAGACCCTGGGGAGAAAAGGTATGAATACTTTTTCTATTTGATTTGAGTTTGTTGAAGTAAATAGGTGAAGAAGAAGGCAGCCAAGCCATTGAGGCTTAAGAGAAGAAGAAGCCAAGGAAGGCTTAGTGAAGATCCAAGAAGAAGCTTGGATAGTTTGGCAAAAGACTAAGGTGAAATAGACTTAGGTGAGGTAAAGGATGGAGTTTGAAGCTTGGAGAGCTCAAAAGTAAGAGAGCAAGTGAATGCTCAAGAAGAAGATCCAAAGCAAGGTAAGCTTGGATTTGTGATTTGAGTTTGATGAAGTGATGTATAATGAGTTGCTGTAGGATTGAGAGGAGGATCAAAAGACTAGGATGCAAAAGGCCTAGGTGAGATCAAGGAGATTGTCAAAAGACCAGTCTAGGAGAAAAGGCTTGGGTGAGACAAGGGATCAAGAGACCAAGGTGGAAAAGACTTGGGTGAAGATCTCAGAGATGGAAGTATTGTTGAAGGCACTGCAGAGCAGGAAGGTACATGAGGGCACTAAGAAGAAAACAAGCATTAAAGGTATGAACAATTTTGTAATTGATAAAGAGATTGCTAATTTGAAGAGAGAGTTAGCTAAGATTAAAGATGAATATGAGTCTTGGATGCAGATGGAAAAGCAAGCATGGGCATGGCCAATAAGGAGGAGGTTGAAGTGGCCAATAGATCTCCTAGTGAAAAGGAGAAGAAGGCAAAAGAATATTGCCATGAAGAGAGAAGCCCATAGAGGCTTGAAGAAGATAAGTAGGTTGCCAAGTGAGCAGCAAGAGGAAGAAGTTGAGAAGAAGGTTCTCATTGTGGAAGACAAGAGAAGAGAAGAAAGAAAAGATGAAGTGTCAGGAAGAGCACTTGGAAAGATGACAATGTCCATTAAGAGGACACTCATGGAGACATTATGGTCTCTTGTTTTTATATCTAATGCTATTTTTGCATGGGTAATTGCAGGTATGAGCAGTCTTATGAAGGTCAAGAGAAGGGCCTTGGAGAATGAGGAGATTGGTGCAAGAAAAGACACCAAATGCAGAAGTGAATGTGTAAGAGAAAGAAGTAAGTTTTCTATTGTTGATAAGGAAGAAGAAGAGATGCATTGGTTAATACATGAGGGAGGTGTTGAAGAACCCATAAAAGTAAGAGAAGAGGTAGAAGAGGAAACTGAATTCCTTGATGCCATTGAAGGCCAAGAAGAAGAAAGAGAGCAGCCAAGCATAAAAGGAGAGAAATATTGCTCCATAGACCAAGCTATCAAAGAGGTAAATGAAGTGTTAAGACCTAATTTTGATTGTTATTATGAGCATGAAGCTACTAATATACATGTGCAAGAGTTAAGGAAGATGATAAAGCCCTCAGAAAGAGAATTTAAGCATGGGTATGTGATGCCTAAATGGTGAAAGAAGCAAACTCCCAAGCAAGAGGAGGTGCTGGTACAAGAGCAAGGATGCAGGATGCTTAAATGTCTTATGAAGTCAAATGATAAGAAGAAGAATCAAATGTGGGTGCCTAAGAAGGCAAAGAGAAAAGAGAGGATTGAAGGTGATTCAAGTAGCCAAGAGAATGAAGATGAGAAAGAAAACTTATCAAAGAATAATGAGGTAGAGCATGAAGATACAAGGATGAAAGGTAAGTTAATTGTTTGCAATGAAAGGGATAATGATTTGTTTGAATCATTTAATGATATTTTTATGGAAAATGAGGAATGGAAAGTGGCTGTAAAGACTAATATGCAGCAAGGAAAGAATTCCAAAAGGATAGATGATGAGGAAAGGAGAAAGTATACAGCAAAGCAAACAAGATGGCTTCAAGCAGAGATTGAAGAAAGCAAGGAGACACAAGGTAAGGGTGTTTCAATTGTATTTGATGAGTATATTAATGAAGAAGTTGGTTTATGTGAAGACAAGCTAAGAAAAGATGAGATAAGAGGTAAAGGGAAAGTAATCCTTGTGAATGATCAGCCCAAGTTTGATGAAGAGAATAGTGAGATAGATGAGATCTCACTAAAGGAAGAGTTGAAGATGTTGGAAGAGCTGTTTGGTAATTCAAGAGAGATGAAGGAAGGTACAAGCCATGGTGAAGGTAGCATTAGGAAGAGTGAAGCAAGAAAAGAGCAGAAGAGTGAAGAGATAAAGGTAGATTTGATCAAGGAACAAGAACATGAAGACAGCCAAGAGGCTTCATGGCCTAAAGATTTTGATTCTAAAGTGGCTTTTGATGTTTTGTATGCAGGTATGAAGGTTGCTGAAGTGAATGACATACATAAGTCATTGGAGAAGCTCACGAAACAAGAAGAACAAAAAGAATATCTAGAAAATATGTATGAAGATGAAGAAGCATGGAAGTGGGAGATGGTAGCTGAGAAAGAGATGAGGAGAAGAACATACCAGAAGAGGAAGAAAAGCAAGAAGCTGAAAGACAAAGACCACCAAAAACAAACACAAGCATTGGCATTGACAACAAGACTTTGGGATCCAGGTATACAAGTGAAGACTAAAGTGAGGAGGAATCATGACATTTGAACTAAGGTTCAAATCTTTTCTAGAGGGAGAGTATGATGCAGGAGCATCTACAATAGCACCATGGAGGACTAGTTGAACATGCAAATTCAAATGATATTTCAAATTCTGGGTTTCCCTCCAAATTATGTAGATTTCAAATTTTCACCTTATGAGTAAGTGTAATTATCAAAAATTGAAAGTGAAAAGGTAAAAAATGATGGTTAGGCTGTTGAGGAAATCAAAGGGAAATGGTTGAAACTATTTTCAACCTTAGAATATTGTTAAAACTTACAAACAACATTTGGTTTTGCCTTAAGCCCAATTTGGGTGTAGAAGTTAGAAGAGAGATTCTTGAAAAGAGAGAAAAAAAAAGAATTCATTAAGGAGAGAGAAGGAGAAGAGAAGAGAGGATGAGAGGGGTGTATAATATAAGAAGGATAGATAGGAAAAGTCCTCTCATTCAAGGGAAAGAAGAAAGACTGAAGAATAGAGAGGAGAATTAGTGAGGGAGGACCTCACTCAAGAGATGATAAGGTTAAAGAGAAGGAGCAAATTTGATTGAAGACAAGAGAATGTGTGAAGGAGAATACAAGGCTTTGAAAAGCCATGGAACATTGAAACTAAATCTTGTATTGAAATTGTAAGTGTTCTATTGATCTATGAGAGAATGAATGTATTTGTTTCATATATGGTTTCTTATTGAATTCTGGTGGCAGGCCTATGTGTGAATGTGTGTGATGGTTTTTCTATAAGAAGATTGAGAAAGCTACATTTAGATTAGTTAGTTTTTATCTTGGGAGTAAGTTAAAACTATTCTTATGTGATGAAGAGGTCTTAAAGAGCTTTGAATGTCATAAAAAGCCTAAACAGGGTATTCAAACATCCTAACTTACAGCCCACTGTCCAAGGGAAAACCAATGTGAAAATGTTTGTATGGAGTTTAAAATGGTATGTAAATAGGTATATAAGGCAATTAGAAACCTAAATCAAGAATAAACAGGTGTTATAAACCCCTTTGGAAACTCCACAGTTGGAATTCAGGCCTGTAGGTGACAGTTTATAGACAATGATAAGAAATTTGCATATTTTGCATAGTAAGTGAATTGATAAGCTCATATTTGATAGAGCATGTGAATGGGAAGGTCATTTATATGTTTACATGTCTGTATATTATCTTGAAGACCTATTTATCAATGTGTTTGAGAGGAAAACTATAAAACCCTGCTGACTGTCATACAAATACAGTAAAAAACAACTAAGATGCTAAGCATTGGAAGGTATAGGAGGATGATATGACCTGGAGGATGATTGGAAAAGGTGTAGGGTAGTAAAAAAGACCCTAGACAATTTTTTTGAACCCTTGAAACAAGCTAAAACACACCCAACAAAATTATTATGCTCTCGGCCTGTGACAGTCATGGGAAAATCCTGAATTAGCTTTTGACCTTCAAAATGAGTTTAAATGCTTGAAAACTCTTGAAACTTTGGAATCTGAACTTTGAAGGTGTTAAAAAACTGTTGGAAGTGGTTTCAAGGTGTCACAGTATGGATAAGTATGGAAAATAACAATTGCCAAGTGGATCCTAGGTGTATGTGAGATGAAGAGCATAGGCCAATATAGGAAAAGTGAATTTCTCCAAAGAAGTGCACTAAAAAATGATTTATTCACCTGTAAGAAGATAATGGGTATCTGGAATGATGTTTGGTTTGACTAGAAAGTTCGTACTTCACTCTGGACAAGACGTTTTGCATAAAAGGAGGGCTAATTGAAACAGGGCCTAAAGAAGAAAGTACAATTCCATACAAAGCAACCTTAGAATATTTTCTAGTATGTTATATAAGGGATTAATGGGTATTCAGAAATGGTTTTACTTTCATGATTGAGTTAACCTAGAAGGAGTTATGGCCAATAAATAGGGAAAATAGGGATACAAGGAATGAATGATCTAGATAGGTCTGTATAAGCTTGTTGTTGGTTACAGAGCTATGTATGGATAGTTTCATCATATTGGTGTAAGGATTTGAATTGGATTGAAAGTGTATAGGTTGGCTGTATGCAAAGAATAAGGAAAATTGCTTAAGTAGTCTTGCTTGTATTCTTTTTTCTTAGTGATATTTGCTAACCCTTTCCAAATTATCTTTAAATGGGATTTATAGGGATCTATTAGTCATGGGTTGAATGTGATTTCTTTATGACAATAAGGAGAAGGATAGGGAACTAGAATAAATTAACCATTGGGGCTAGAAATAGACTTGGACATGAGTTTTGAAAGTGGATAAGAGTGGAATCGATGTTATAATCCAAGTGTGGCACTACTGTCCTAGCATATGGGACCTATAGGGATGGATTATTCATGGAAAAATGGGTTTTTCTCAATAAGGATTAAGTATGGAAGGCTATGAATGATTGGAAATTAGTGAAAAGATGCCTATGAGTGTCATGAGAGCAAGCAAGAGGGACCTAAGGGTTGGGTGTCATTATCCATGCTCAAGTCACCAACTTTCTCATTTTATATGACTACACATTACTTATTCCTTAATCTTTGACATCCAATATTATTTTCTTGATGGAATTTTTTGATGACTTTGGAGTTATACCTAGGTAAATCTCATATTCAAAAATTAAGAACACAGAGTCTATGAAGTCTTGATCCAGATTTAGAATCCTTTCCCCTTTGTCATTCAAAAATTCTCTTTTATCTACATCATAATGATTTGCTAATATGAGCACTAGTTTAGGGCTCTACACAGTAAGGGAGAAAGTTGTTGCTTGGGGTAATTCACAGTCATAAATACTCTTAATCTAGTCATTTTTGAATTTGTTATTTACTCTGATCTAGAAATCACGTAGGTCAATGTGACCTAGGTTTGTTTTTGTAATATAATTTGTATTATATTAAAAACTAAGTGTGACACCAGATCCTTTATATTTAAACTTCATCTCTTTCCCAGATATGGATTCTAGAGAAGTTGTTGGGGAAAACCAACTGCAAAGTTAGAAAAATTTAAAGGTGCAAAATGTAGGTAAAAGGTATGATAGATATTGGAGTTGCGATTGTATGAAAAATATCTAGTAGAGATGGTATATTTAAACTACACTTGTGAACTATAATGGAATCTCTGGTGGAGATTGGGGTTGTTCTGTGCATGTGAAAAGTCTGTGGGGATATAGAGTTACAATTATGGGTAGAAATCTTGTGGGTTTTGGAGTTGTTTTATCACTTCAAAAGTCTACAGGGACTATTCTATGAATATGAATGGGAATATTCATTGGTTTGGGAATCCTTAAGGATTATTCATTATTTTTTATGAACTTCAAAACAAAACCCTAGGTTTTAAATGGTTAGGACTTGAATAGACTCAACATGGGGCTTATAAGAAATAAGTTGATATTTGACATGACACTTAAATGAACAAGCTAAAAACCCTAAAAAATGTTGAGAAATAAACTTAAATAAAAAATAAATATTCTACTAGATGGAAGAAATGGCATAAAAACTCAACTTTGATGGCAAAAATAACTTTTAAAAGAATACAGGGATGTCAAAGGAATACTAGACAAGGATAGTAATGGATTTTGGTTTGAGGTGTGGCATCATGGTTAGAGGCACATGGAATCATGATTAGTGGTTTGAATTCACTATTAGGGTCATCATTTGAGGCACAAAACTCCAAAAACAAATTAACATATAAATAATGAATTATGATAACCCTAATTAGCTTTATATATGACCTTTGCATTATATGTCCCTAGGTCGATTGTTGACAGGAGATCCAAAGTGTGCAAACAATTTTGAAAATTTTTAAGCTTGCTAATTTCACTTTGACCTCCACATTCTATGGGATAGTTGACTCTTTGTAAATGGGAAGGCATAAATCGAGGATCAATTCACAACTTTGTAAGTTGTAATTTGCAATTGGAGTCTAGATTTTGTAGGAAGGGTGGTCAGCGGGAAGCAAAACTTGAGTTGTAATTTACAACTTTGCAAGTTGCAAATTACAACTAGAGTTATAGTTCTTGGTTCAAATGCTGCACAAGAAGTGGAGGTTGGGAATCAATTTACAAGTTTGAAAGTTATGAATTTCATTTTAATCTCTAGTTTTTGAGGGGTATGTGGTTTACAAGAAGCATAACTTCATTTACAATTTGCAACTTCACAAGTTACAAATTGTGAGTGGGATTTTGGTTTTCAGGAGGCATAAGTTATACAAGAAGTGGAGGTTGGGAAGCAATTTGTAAATTTGTAAGTTATAAATTTTAACTCAAACTTTGGTTTTGTCAGCTTGGTGTATAGTAGGAAGTGAAGGTTTGGATGTAATTTACAAGTTTAAAATTTTAAAATTGCACCCAAATCTTCAATTTTTGTTGGCTTAAGGAAATGAGTGTTTTGAGACATTTTAAGGTATCTTTCCAAAAAAATAATGGATCTCCCTTAGGTTACTTGACATTTTGATATTTTTGGGACAAAAATATCAATAGTAACACAGGAACAATTAAAAGAGAAAGTTGAACAACTCTCATTAGTTACTCAAAAATTGGTAAAACCAATTCAATCTTCCCCATCTGACATTACACCTTAAGTTTCAGATGCAAAAAACATTAAATGTAGCTACTTAAATTGTACATATGGGTAGAGAAACTAAATAATGGTGAGAAAAGTTGATACTCCAAGGAACAAAACAATAAATAAATCTATGTCTATCTATACTAAGATTCAATCTGAATTTGATCTCACCAAAAAATTTGAATATAAATATGAAGTTAAATCTAGTAAATGGAAGTAATTACTACAAAAATTAGAAGTCTTTCCAAAAACCTATATATATATATGTTCTCATTATAGAAGAAGTTATGAAACAAAAAAATTGTGGCGATCTCAAATAATTTTTAGGTGTAACAAAGTTTTGTATCTGCATCCTTGAAGAAGACCTAAAGAAATTCCAAAAATCTTGGTCAATGGAAACTAATGCAATCAATGATATTTAAGAATTAATTTATAAACTTGCTTGTGCATTTGTGGATTTTAAAGGAATGATTCTTCCAACATAATCAATCATTGAGGAATTCAAGCAATTGTTTGAAAAAGAGACAGCTCCCAAATTTGCATTTGATTTCGGATCAATTAAGAATTTCATCAAGTATAAATATTATTTTGATAATCTTAATAAAGATTTGAATAAAATTTGTTATGTTCCAAAAAGGATAAATTAGTTTCATATAGTGATGATAAAGACAAAGTGAAAGAATCCATGAAGAATTTTGATGTATTTAGAAAAATATTGTAACAAAGTATGTAGAAAGAGGTTCAAGTTGTCCATGATGAATAATATGACTAAATGTGAAATAAATTTATCAAATTTCAAATATAATTTTTGATAAAGTGATTTTTTCAACTTTAAAGTTATGCATTTTTACAATGGCACTTTCTAAACTTTTAAGTTGTGAAAATTTTTAAAGTCCTTTTTGTATTTTTTAAGCTGTGAATTTTTGTAAAAGCACTTTTGTAGCTACTCTAAATGTCATAAAAGGTGGTTATGTCCTATAAACACCACCTTTCAAGTTATTAATAATAGTTTTCAAGTTATTGTAAGGGTGTTTTGACACTAAGAATTTTTTGGCAAAGGAGAAAGGAATAGTTTTGTTTGTATAGCTCTAAGAGGAATCAATACAAGGAAATAAAAAAGATATTTTGCTATGGATTTTTCTGAATGAATAATATGTGTGAGTTTTTTCATTCATTTTGAATATTTTCATTCAAATTTGATAGAATATTATTGTTAAATCATTTAGTGATTTAGTGTTTTTTATGTAGAAATTTGTTAGAATATATACAAATAACTTTGAATTAGGAAACTTAAGTAAAAGTAAATAAATGAATTTGTGTTTATTTCCCACAAGGAATACATAGTTGTTTTGAAGTATTCTCATCTAAAGATCCTTATGGTGTATAGACTTCATTATTATGTTTGTAGTTTGTCTTTATTTTAATTTTGAAGAAAATGTGGTTTACATCATCATATTCACAATCCGTCCTATATAAGCTTGAGTACTTATTTCAAATTTTTGTGTTTAAATTGTTAAAAGTTATCCTATTTCTAATTTCCCATTTTATTTTCTCCTTTTCTCACTTGATAAATATTTCTTACGAATCCCTAGTCTACCCAAAACCCTCAAAACCATGCCTAAATCACAAAAACTTTATGAATCCCTAGTTTACCCCACTCACAAGCATGCCTAAGCTAGAAATTTTAATTTTCATGGGATTTTTAGCAAGTTGAAGAAATAATTTCAAAATTGGGGTAAAACAAAAAAAAACACATAAAAAATCTACATGTCTTTACCCAGCTCCACCTCCAACTAGTATATTTGTCATCCTTGTCTCATTCTCTATCCATCGACTACTCATTTCCCAAATCCATCATAGGTAGCCTATAGCCTAGACATATCTCAAAATAATTGGCATAAATGAATATGTTTTTGGCAAGTTTTTATATATATTGGATCCCCAACTAGTTATTTATGTTTGAAAACTTTCTAATTTTAGCATATTTTATTATTTAACACATATTTTCATGTCTAAGAGTCTTATTGTTTCTAGATTTTATGATTCATACTCTAAAATTAACCTTTTTATATATGTATATATTTTGTAGCACATTTTACAAATTTTACAAGTATATAATGATTTGGTTCCAGATCGAATCCCCTAATGGGATAGTTCAAATAGTATTGTTTTACCTACACATATAGTACATATTCAAATCTATATTTTTATTAAATATCATGTTTTTTTTTCATTATATTCCACTTGATCTCCTTTTATCTATAGATTTCACAGAGTCTTAACTAAATTTTATTGAACTACTTATGTAGGTCATGTAAGTATTTATAATTTCATATTTCCATTCTATACACCACTACTCAGGACCATGCCATTTTCAATTCATGATAATATGTCTTCTCAAAGGAGCAATATGTATGCACCTAAAATTATACAGTGTAATATGTCCAGTATGATGTCTGATGTTGATGTAGTGATCTCTCAATGAATGATCAGGGTAAGGTTCTCTCTATCCACTTAGTATTATTTTCTTTCTATTCCCTCATGAAGTCATTTTAACCTATTTTGTTTGGTCTCTTTAGCCTCTGACAACCTAGTTTTTTAAATCCTTCCAAACATGATAGAACCGTTGCTTTTCCTACTGAAATTGGTGCTTAATTTTACAAAACCACCACCTAGTTTTTAGAACCACCATAATAATTACGTCTTAACAAGGTGGTTTTACTTTAAAATATGGGTGTTTTTTTAAATCAAAGGTGGTGATTGTATTATGGGGACAAATTATTTTGTAAACACCCCTTTAAAATGGGGTAGGTCTATCACCTTCTCATCATCTTCTAAATTTAGCTCTTGAGATTCAGTCCTTCATGGGGTTTTGCATGTTGATTTTGTATTTATTGATTTTTATACCTTAAGTTCACCTCAAATTTATCCCAACTCTCTCCCTCTTCTATTTATAATCATTTTGAGTCCCTACTAAGTTCTACTTCCAATTCAACGCAGTTAAACTATTTCATACAATCTCCATTACTCTTTTAAAAGTAATCTAATTTTGGCTTGATTTTAGATCTAAAAAATTACATTGGAGCCTAAATTTTTGATGATTTTCATATCCATAGACTATTACCATTGTTTTTAATCTCTAACTCTATTGTTTTCGTGATGACTACACCATTGCAAGGAAAGAAGTGTCATTGATTCTACAACCCAATCTTTTCAACAATACACTCAACCAACCACACGTTTACTGATATTTATTTAGGAATATGTCTCTCTTATTCTTCCATTTATTGTGACAATCATTGGTTCATCTTCCTTGTTAGATATTTCATAAAATATTTGTTTTAATAATGGAGCTAGTATACTAAGGACAATAGTAATGCATACTGCATGCTTTCAACTGATCTCTACCTTGATCAGGTTTGAGACTCTTTGTTTTAAATTTATTTTATTTATTATATTAGATTATATAAATTATTCTTGTGTTAAATTACATTCATACTCCAAGAAATGTAAATTTAACATGAAAATAATAATTTCTTTTCCCATTCCTTGAAATAAAAAAAGTAGTTAGTCTCTTTGTTTACTTGCATTCATTAGATTCATTCATAGTATACAAAACTTAAATTAAAATCATAGGTGAATATTAATATATAAAACATTTAATTTTAACCATTAAAACAATCAATTTTCAATTTTAAAATGAAATATTTTCATTCACACATGCACACACACTAACAACTAAAAAACCCTGGATCAACCTAGATAGACAAAAAGTCTTATTTCAATTTTTTGATTTTTATTATTTTGAACAAACTAACAATGTTGGTTTTAGACCAAAATAATATAAAATTAATATTTATAAAATCATTTTATTTAAAACAAAACATTACTTATAACTAATGTGCATCCAATCTAGGAATACTAAAAGTTTGTTTTGCTTGCATCTAAGTAAAATAAGTTTTAAGAGCTTAATAGTATTTTATTGTTTGGAATATAAACCTATTATTTAATCATTTATAATATTAATATATCTTTTATATTTCACATAGACACATTCATAATTTATTTAGAAATATCAAAATAAAAATACACAACTTCATCTAGGTTGCATCTAGAAAAGTTAGGAAAATCAACATTTTCTTTACTAGAGTAGATCTCTCTCTCTCTCTCTCTCTCTCTCTCTCTCTCTCTCTCTCTCTCTCTCTCTCTCTCTCTCTCTCTCTCTCTCTCTCTCTCTCACTTTGTATGAATTAAAAATTGATTAGAAAAGATAAAAAAGTGTGATTCTTTGTTTAATTTCAGTTTTATTATCGTTCTTTGCTTTCAAGTCATTTAATTTTATCATATAGTTACTTTTCATTTTCAAGTCAAAAACATTTTTAAAATAAAACAAACCAAAAACATTGCCAAAGTATTACCCAACTGCATAAGACTCATAATTTAAACCTTGATTATAACAAAATATCAAGTTAATTCAAATGTTCAACTACCTAAACAAGCTCATAAACTTACACCTTATCGATTCCCTTTTGGATGACACTTCCCAAAACACCCAATCCCATTAGATAAGGCCTTTTCCCTAGGATTAGATCACCTAATACCATAATAAATATATAGCCTGCTATTAGTAGCAAGATTAGGAGATAATTTTTCCATTACACCCCCAACACCCACCTCATTGTGGACTCTCTCAACACTCTACAAGAATAAAACATATTTTGGATCCACCAATCATTGTCCTCCCATAGAACATAGGTTGATAATGTAACATTATTTCTTATCCTTAGGTCTAACATTGTCACATATTATTCAAATTTGTCGACAACGTTGATTGGGCATAACCAACCTAATAGATTCGACCTCATTATATAAGTCGTTCATCCTAACCTCCCTAATTTTCCTAGTTTTAGTATCGATAAGGAGATTCATCTAATCATAATCTTAGAGATCATAGAACATTAGAGATTTATTTTCACAGAACTTGATGCTTTCAATGAATAAATGTTAGGGTGTGGAGCTAAAAGCTTCACTGATGCAGACATGGAGAAGGTTGCGGAGTTGCAGAGCGAGTTGCAAGGCAACCGACATCAGTCTGATCAATTGACATCGATCATATTACAGTGTAGAAGCAACTGACATTGGTTATTAGTCGGCCGACATTAGTCAGGAAGAAACCGACGTCGGCAACTTGTGTGGGCATGTAGTTTGCCTGCGAGTTCTAGATTGGTCTATTTTTGGATAGGCAGTTTGTATGTAAAGACTATTTTTGGTCTTGAGTTGTGATTCTAATTATTGTAATTAATAAAGTCCAATTATTGTATGCATGAGATCTATATAATAGACTCATGGGCTGTATTGTAAAATTGTACTAGAGTGAGAGAGCAAAGATTAGCTCCTTTAGAAGAGAGAGAGCAAGAGTGATAGATAGCCATAGGGCTTGTAGAAGAGAGCAGGGATTAGCTCCTCCTAGTTCCAAAGGGGTGTCGAGTGTGTATGATCAGGGAGAGTTTCAAGTTGTGCAAGTTCTAGTAGAAGATCCACCGGGGTACTGGTTGAAGAATCATAAGGACTTGGTGAGGCAACGACAAGGGTTCTTCAGGGTGTAGAGACATCTACGTGGTAAGTAAGGTCTATTGATTTGCATGTTGTTGCAAGAGAAGGGAGATCTACTTGGAGTATGGTTGTGTACTTGGTGTACTAGTAATATTGTTACTAACTGGTGGAGGTGAACAACAACTCTGTGTTTGAGTTGATTGTTGTGACCGTAATTGAGAGAGTGAACTGTTGAAGGAGAATTACTGGTGAACCCTAGAAGTGTGGGAGTTCTAGAGATGTGGGAAGAAGAAATGTGGCATCTTCTTTATTGTATTTTCTTCTGATTGAGTATTAATACAATTGGGTATTGTCTCTCATATTCTTTGTTGTTTCATATTTCTAGTTACTTATCATTCTGGTTAAATTCCATGTTTAGTTGCTAATACAAAGGTAATCAAGTGTGCCCTTAGTGGGCAGTAGGACTCATATCTCATTCTAAGCTTTTATATTTTCAATAACAAACTTCTCTGATGATTTAAATGGTTTCTTTTTCCATGCTTGTTTGTAATTTCTTCCCATATAACCATTATACTTTAATCCATTTATAGGACAAAGCCTATTCATGTGACCAAAATTATGACACTTATCACATTTTAGTACATAATCCTTAAATTCTATTCTTTGAATCCACTCTCTCAACACTCTACAAGAATAAAACATATTTTGGATCCACCAATCATTGTCCTCCCATAGAATATAGGTTGATAATGTAACATGATTTCTTATCCTTAGGTCTAACATTGTCACATATCATTCAAATTTGTCAACGACATTGATTGGGCATAACCAACCTAATAGATTCGACCTCATTATATAAGTCATTCATCCTAACCTCCCTAATTTTCCTAGTTCTAGTATCGATAAGGAGATTCATATAATCATAATCTTAGAGATCATAGAACATTAGAGATTTATTTTCACAGAACTTGATGCTTTCAATGAATAACTACATGCTAAAAAAATATTTTGATTCCATCACAAAAACCCCTTACCACCACCCATTGTAAATCCCATTCAAATCTCATTCCACCTAAAAACTAGTCTAACCCTTAATACTATCCATAGCCCATCCATTGTGTCAAATACCTTAGGTTGACCTTGAAGAGTCAAGTGCATAATTTATCATGTGTACATATTAATCTAAACCGATCATTCTTTCACATGTTACAGCTTCAATTGTCTGGAAAAAATTTGAACTTATTATTTTCAAAAACATTTAAGTAATTATTTTATGCACACAATGATCAACATAATTCCTTAAATTTCACATTTTATTGTTAATTTAATATAGTCATGATAATCCTTTAAACTATAGTGCATCTAGGGATATGTGTGATCGACATGTGGCTTACACACCTTCATATTATCTTGTTGCATTTCTCTATGTTCTTAGTATGGTTAACCTATACAATAACCTTAACTAGGTAGAGTATATATAGGAGTTAGTGGTTAGTATTTTATAATAATATTATGAATTCTATTCTTATTACATTATTGTGGAAGTTACTCCCTTTTAGTGGCCCAGTCATAATATTCAAGTATTTTACTCTTTTAGTAAGTGTTGTTGTGGATTTGTTTATTCTCCTCTTAGTTTTGTGATATATAATTTTATTTTTGTGAATCATCTAAGTAATTTCATTATAAATGGTATCAAATATTTGATTTGGGCAAGTTTATATGATGTATTTTTTTTAGATATGTCATCCTAAGCACTAAAAGGCTGAAAAAGCATAACTTGTGATCAAGGAGGAATTGAAATTTTTTCATCACCATAGTTTTGTTTGTGAGATTTTTTAATAAAAAACAAAAAATATTTTTATGGGTCTTGAATGTTTTTACCTTGTGAAAATTAGTAGTTGTTGTATTCATCTCTACAAGATGATCACAATGGTATATTCTATCGATACACTTTTTTGGGGCAAAATTTTTCACCCTTGTGCACATTAATAGTCATTAGATTCATCTTGATGAGGTAATCATAATGGTATCATTTGTTGGTATATTTTTTTGGGTCATAACCCTCCTAGGGTTTGTGTATGGTAGGGCCTAAAACTTTTGGTCACAAAAGAAAAGAAATGCCTAAAAATATTCATAAATATGACATGGATTCAGAAGATTTTGATCTAAGTATTTCAAAGGTAGTTTAATAACTTAACTTAGAGTTATAGGGCATGGTGTAGAAAGATGATCTTGATACAGTTAAAGGGGACCTCATAGGGTTGAGAGGGGACCTGAATAGCTTCCAAGATCAATTTCATCAAATCACTAGGAAGTTGGCCAACTTTTCAACTCAATAATTAAAAAATAACTCTCCACCACTTCAATTTGGTTCTTCTCCTACAAATAATCACAATGCCAACCATGGTACAAAGCCATTATTTCCAAAAGTGGACCTACACAAGTTTGATGGTAATGATCTACTCACATACATTACTCAAATTGAAAATTTATTTGATCTGCATCAAAATCCCTATTCATAAAAGGTGGTCATGACCTCTCTATATCTAGAACCTGAGTAGTTTATTTGGTATCACTAGTTGTGTGCTCAAAATAAAAGGAAAGGTCTCTTGGTTTTCTATTCTATATTTTTGAAGAATTGAAGCTCCACTATCACAATAATGTCTCAGAAAAATACTTCAACCAATTAGCTAAGTTGTGCCAAACTAGGATGGTAAAGGATTACATTCATCAATTTAAGAATCTTTCCTTATGTGTGGTAGACATCACTGAGGAAAATTTGATGACCTATTTTGGTTGGCCTCAAAGACAACATCTAATTGGAGGTTCACATGTTTCATCCCAATAATTTATCTAAATACTTATGAAGAGCACATGTAACAAAATAAAAGGATTTGATCAAAATAATACCTTTCATCAATGTGTGTGAATGCACCTTCCAAACACCATCATTTCCATAGCTTACTAGATTGACACCTTAGCAATTTGAAAAAAAGTGTACAAAAGGTTTTTGTTTTGGATGTGATAGAAAATGAAACAAAGTATATCAATGTGTTGAAAAGAAGTTGTTTTACATCAAAGGCACCAATGAGGAGGAATAAGATGATGAAGCTTCAAGGGTAGGTTTGGAAGAACCTAAGGATGAATATGAACATTCTCAACCTAATATTTCCTATCATGCACTTTTAGGCATTAATACTCCTCAAACTCTTAAGGTGGTGGGTTTCCTAAAAAAATAAAAGGTGACTATATTACTTGACTCTAGGATCACACATAACTTCATCAATAATAAGTTGGATACTCATTTAATTTGTTTCATTTATCCAACTCTAGAATTTTAAGTCATGATTAAAGATGGTGGTACAATTAATTGCTTTGGAAAAATCCATAGCATTAAGCTTGTTATGGGAGACTATTTTCTAGATTCCCCTATGTTTGTTATTTGCATGGGAGGATTTGACATTGTTTTGGGAGTGAAGTGGCTCACCACTTTGGGTACTATTGAGATGAATTTCTAGGAGCTATTCATGAGGTTCTATTTGTAGACACCAAAATTAGATCACACACGTGCATAAATCCCTATGTCAAAACCCCCCCTTGAGCCCTTTTTAATAATTAGGCTTCTTAACCCATGTTTTTACCCCTCACACATTTAATTAATTTAAAATATTTCATTAAGTTAATTAAAAACTACTTATGCCACCTTACTTGGCCACCTCATCCTAAGACTAATTCTTACCCTCTAAATCACTTCAAAACTTAATCCCCTAATCCTAACTACCAATGACTTTTTCTCTCCACAAACATAAATTCCTAACTAACTACATCCTTCTTAACCTAACATTTATACCATTTCCTAACGAATACCACACTTAGCACAAGAAAGAATAGAAAATAAGCTAAAAATAGCCCTTTTACCTATTCTCATACCACCGATGTCAGTCAACCCATGACCAACATCGGTGGGATCACTGATATCGATTACTTAAACCAAATTCCATCCTAATGTTCAGGTCAACAAAAATCATAAAAATTCAATTATTTGTATACAGGGTTTAGCATTCCACTTTCTATGTCCAGGCTTACCATTACTCTGCACAAATTAGTCTAGATTAGGAATTGATATACTACACAAAGCTTAGATTGTTTTAAACTAGAAGCACACACTTATCTTTCTATTCACATATTAATTCAACATGCCTCACCAAAGCCATCTATCCGACACTCATGGTTCATCCATTTCGCCAGCTAAGTATATCTATATGTTTAGCAATTCCTTTAAAAGTCATTTTACAATTACTTTACATTATATTGTTTATCATTTTATGAATGTCTCGACTGTCCCTATAGAGGAGTTGTAAAACTCCTGTTCCTATTTCCATCTACTTCAAACATACCAATCCTCTATCTAGACCCACCTGGGTCTTATCCACTCCATTACGACTCTTTCTAACCTCATAAAACTTGACCAACATCCAACTCCCAAGTCAAAAAAGTCTCTTACAACCTCTTAAGAACCTACTGCCCCTATCGACATTGGTCACATAACCAACATCAGTCACATAATTGATGTCGGTCATATCTCTTTATTAACATCGGTAGCATAACCGACATCTACTACTATGTATTTCCACTAACCTCACTAAGCCTACTCAAACAACCTCCAAAACACAAAAAACTCACATTACTTGCAATGTGTCATTCTCTGCTGCACTCAAATTGTAATAATGGTAAAAACATCTCTCTCTTACTCTCTCTTTCATTTTGTTATTCATTACCAATTTTGTTTCAAAAAGTGGATTGTCATCCCTAAGGAAGTTTGACACTTCTAAGAACAAGCACGTAGCTTGGCATCCCACTCATATATCTACTAACAAATATTTTGGTGGTAGTGTTTTCTTATTCGCATGTAGTCCTCCCTAGAAAAAGAGGAGTGCTCAACATCATTTGGATATGACGTGTAACCAATCTAGGTTCTCTCTAATCTCTAATCCCTACCCTTCATCTCTGTTTCACCTTCAACATCAAAAAGATTCAAAATTTAGTGAAACATTTTTGGCATGCCCAGTGGGACCCTGGAGTTTTCTTTGGGTTCATTGCTCGTTTTAAGCATTCATATAGGTGTATTATAGTGAAAATTTTATTCCTTGCACTTTCTTCCTCTCTTTTTCTTCAAAATGAAATATTCAACATTTTATTTTCTTTTTAAAGGCAATAAACTAAAATTTCTTCTTCTTTGTCACTCTTCTCTTTATTTTCTATTTAAAAGAAACTTATAATTTTTCTTGTAAGATAAAATAATATCTTATTTATCACTTTCTTGTATGCACATTATGATAATGAAATTCATTCTCTTCTCTTATTTCATCATTATTTTCATTCGAATCAAAACACTTCAGATTTGGGTTTAAAACTTACTGCACTTCATTGTTTGCTTGTTGCATATTATCTCACCTAGTTAATTACAAGCATTATTAATAAATCGTAATACACCCATATTACACAACTATATCACACTCACAAAAAAAAACATCTAAACACACTTAAGACAAGGCCCATTGGGATTTCATCACCTAGTGGATCACCTTACCCTACTCGGCTATCCTACTTGGATTTTTCCACAAAAGGGAGAGCCCACTCTGTTCTCTGGTAGATTATAAACTCTAGGTAGAAGGTATATTTTGGATAAGTAGCTTGACTTGGCTTCATTTCTGTAAAGTGCGGCGAACAAGCTCCTATAACAATCTATGTACTGAATCTAACACAAATTTCCTCTTGAGCACCAGAACTAAACTAGAACCATCTCTATATTTTTTTCTAGTACCTTCAATAGCCAAATTCTCTTCTCACTATCTTATTAAGGCATAGGCCAATACGAGACTAAAATTAATCTCTAGGAGTTAATAATTAGTGGTTGTATGTTCTTTTTATACTTTTCTATTACCTTTTGTATTTTGGAGTTGGTAGGGACATTTTTTCATTAATTTAAAAAATCAACATTATTTATAATACTCAGGTTGTATAACTTATTATATCATGTTTTTTGAGTGTTCATCCTCCTCATACAAACCTTTTTGCATCCTCTATTTTACCTATATTTTTCCTCTAAGTTTCTAAAACATTAGATTTTTCATCTCCCAGAACTCCACAATGACTGACATCAGTTAATCCCACCAACATCAATAGACTTTAACATACTGACATCGATCAAGTGACCAATGTCAATGACTATGTAATTTCAATTTGCTCAAAATATTAAGATTAATCAACCTACTTACCTACACCTAAACCTAGTTTTCCCTTATTCTTTCATTAATACATAGTTTTAAGACTATGTATACTTCTTCTTGTATGGTATTGACATGAATCCAAGTCAAAATTCTTGTTGATTATGCAAGCCATCAAATACTTCCACATTCCCCTCTTGTTTTTGATTTTATCATGGAGCATAATTCAGATATAAAACATACTCCCAGCCCCAACTAAATTCCCATTATGCCTGAAGGAGATCAAGATTTTTCTAAATTTCTTGATCACAATATGGCAGCCCTTCAGTATTAACTTGTCATGAGCCAAACCCATAATTCTTCAGGTGATCAAATTTATGGTATGCCAACTTCTCTAATGGAGACAAATTTAATTTCAGCTATCTCCACTGTGTTTCCCATGGTTATTCAAACCACCACTTTTAAAAGTAACCCAACCATAAAAAATGTCCAAAGTTTAACATCACCAACTGGCCAATCCCACCTAAACCATGTCGTGACTTCCCTGCCTTCACAACCACAAGCTGTTCAGTCGAGTCTAACCCCATTTTGGAATTTGGTGGTACCCATCCCATCTACTCTTGCACTTATAATTACCTAAGTTACGACTCACCCTTCACCTAGTATAACCATGCCAACAACCCAACCTATAATAACATCTAACCAAAGCATAGTCTCTAACCTAGCAGAAAAGCCCCTTTCATTTATGTCCCCCAGCCTATGACTCACTACCCCTATGTTATGTTAACACAACCATAACAATCTATGTCATATTCTCCCTCTACTTCCTATCAGGTTCCCTATAACTTATGGGGTATCTCCCAAACCAATCCTCCTCTAGACCTCATTAAGATGTTGATGGACAAGATGTCTAATCTAGAGACATCTGTGTCAGGTTCAAAGAATGTGTTATCTTATGATCAGATATGTAATGAGCCCATCAATCCTTCTGTGCCTATTTTACTTTATCCAAGCCAATGGGAACTCCCCTAATTTACTTGTTTCTAGAGTAAAGAGGACCCACAACAACATTTGTGAGCATTTAGACATTCTCATTATTTAATAGGGCACAATGATGCGTTACTACTTTGCACCTTTCCTGTGTCTCTTTCGAGGGTTGCTTTGGATTGGTATAGCTCTATAACTCAACATTCTCTTTTCTCATTTACCCAACTCACACAAATATTTCTAGACCATTTCTTTATCAACATTTCTAAAAAGGTTTCTATTACAAACCTTTATTCTATTAGACAATTTGATGACGATTCTATCGTAGATTTTATCGCTCACTAGAGAGGCTTAAGCAATAAATTCTCCTTCTCTCTACCCCAACCTAAGATTATTGAACTCTTTTCGAGGGCATGTGTTAAGCACATTTCATCTACACTTCGAGTATAAACTTTTTATTTATTTTATGAAGCCTTTACAATGGCATGAAAACTCAAGATTCAGGTTATAGATGAAGACAAAGTCAAGTTGCATAGTAAGAATTCTAATTCCAAATCAAATGACTCCTCTTCTTCTAAAATTTATCCTTCTAACCAAAAATCTAAAGGCTTCACCAATGTGGTGGTCATTAATTCAGCCTCTTCCACAACCACAAACCAACCTAATTCCTCGACCTCACAAAATATGACCAAGTAATTTCAACAACATTATGAACAAAGACAATACACTCCCATTAGGGAGTCATATACTTATGTTTTGGAAAAACTATTGTAACAAGGAGCCATAAACCTTCCTTAAATCAAGCCTCTTATATAGTTTGATCCCTCCCATCCTATTCCAACTTAGTACAAGGAGGATGAGTTGTGTGGCTACCATTGAGTCAAAAGCCACAATTATAATAACTATAAAACATTCAAGAACATTGTTCAAGACATGCTTGATAGGGGTGATCTCATCTTGGATAACCCTAACATGCTTGTTAACTAAAATATGGATGTGTTCAAATATCCTTTTCCTAACCATTCACCTGATCAAAATATTTTTTGACCATGACTAATAACTCATGTGATCATAATATCCATACAATTAATATGGTATTTTATTTACCTCTAATCCAACCTATCCCACAATAAGAGGCACCCATTTTACCTACTCCTCCCCTACAATCAATGAAATTTGTTTTGCCTATTCTTCCTCCTCAAGTAGAAGAGCCTAATTAACTCGTTCCACTCCCATGTGAATAAGAGCCTCCTTTACCATTTTTTTTCCATAAGAGGAGCCTATATTTCCAGTTCCTTTTTTACCAATGTTACCTATCTTCTTACAACTTGAGGACCACACCTTACCCATTCCTCAACCACATGTTGATGGCAACATCATTCTTGTGTTATATCCTCTTGAGGAACCTTATTCACTTGCCTCTCCTCCACTGATAGAAGGTATTACCCCATCCAATCCTCCTTCACATCTAAAAGAGGCAGTGTTATCTACTCCTACATTAGATGAGAGACCTATTGTGCCTACTCCAATTCAACCAATTTTATCACTTCTTTTATTTATAGAAGATCACACTTTACCTATTCCTCACCCACATGTTGAGGGAGAATTTATACCTATGCTCTACCCCCTTGAGGAGCTTTCTTCACCTACCTCTCCTCCACCCATGGAATACCACACCTCTTTTCTCGTCTCTGTCAAAGAAGACCCTATTATGACTCTTTCTCATCTTTGGCCCGAGGTAGTAGAGACCAAAAATTTCCCTCTTTCTCAATCACTTATGACTTTTAAATAAGAAATTTTAAGGCCTACGTCAACTTCATCTAAACCCTTCTTGTGGTTAGTGAAAAGTCTAGAATTTCTTGACTCCACAAAGTTAGATCATACAAAATTTTAGGACTGACTTAAAACTCCTTATCCTACATAATGAGTGTTGATCTTCATTGCCAACCCTATCACTACCCTTTACCCCAAGGTCTTTGACAAAGTTATAGCTTCTTCACTAAAATAACCTTAAGCTTTTCCTTCTATGTCAGAGCCCTCACCCTCATAGGCATCTACCACATAAAAGTAGATCAAGTCTGTAGGAATTCACCTGGTCTCTAATCTAATTCATCTACATGTGAAACTAGATTTGACTCTCCAACCACAAGTTATAGTCTCTTATCCTAAAATACAAAATAATGCTAAGCTTCCTAGACCTCATCGATCCTTCCCTCTTCCACCCTCAACTTTTCCATAAATTTTGGGACCACATCCCTCTACTTTAGTTGGAGTATCACTGATCCAAGCAAAAACAAAAGGCTAAGTTACCTCCACTACTACCTCTGCCACCAAGTAGGCCTTTCACATCTTACACCATGATACCTAACACCAATAAAGTGTCAAAAAAACATGTGACTCCATAAACACCAAAAAACGTGCCATGAAAAATCACCCCCATGACTCCTAAACTAAAGAAGGTGTCCAATCCTATTAAAACAACAAATGCTAGCTCACTCGCAAGCTCTCAGATCTTTTTGTATACCAGTTATTGAAATCCTCTACCATAACTCTTCCCCTCATTAAACCTTATAGCCCTCTTAGACCAAAGCCATCTTAGTTATATGATACACAAATGTGTCTATATCATCATTCGCTTGGACATGATACTGAGAGTTATAAAGTTCTCATAACAGTCATTTGACAACACTTTGATTTCAACACTCTCTTTGTTGATACTCTTATTAATCTTTTTGTTATTTCACCTTAGGTATACTCAATACCTCATACCATTATACCTAAATTTAAACCCAAAGATGTTGTCATACCTGTGATCTAGGAATTTGACTCAAGAGAGGATGGTTAGTATGGTGTTAGTTCCAAAATGAAAACAAAATGAAAATAACACACTAACTATCATAACATCTCTAGGCCTAGATAATAGGGAGAGCTTAGTTAACAAAATAAAATGAAAAACACAACTAAAAATTAATAAATAAAACACAATAATTTATTCACCTTCCTTAGATGCTCCAAATTCCTTTGTTGTAGTGGCTTGCTTGGTTTGTGCTCATGAAGTCTTCATCAATAGAAGCTTGACTACCTCTACCTCTCCTCGGCACCTTTGGATTATGGCTTGGCTTGGCTTGGAATGAATTTTACATGGTAACACTAATTTATTGAATATTTTGGAACCATTTGTGCATTATAGCTTTGTATAATCATGTCTTAAAATTTATGTGGTGAAGACTCCTATTTATAGATTTTTTAGAATGTTTAAAATCAATCTGAACCATCCATCCTGAGATTGAGATGTGTGGTTGAGGATTAATTAAATTTTTGGAATTAAGTTTATAATAATCCTCATCATGACATTGGAAGAAGGGGAAATTAAGAGGCATGGAGGGCATCATGGAAGGCATTGATGAGGCATGGAGAACATGAACCCTGATATTTGTGGCATTGATGGCCTAGGGATGTCTTCCCAAAAAATATGGTCACCTGATGATGTAAGTATTCCATATTCATTTTTAAATATAAGTACTCAAAAATTTTTCATGGAATTATTAATTACGCCTTGATTTGGATTAATTATCTCTTAAGCATGATTAAGCACTTTGTGCACAAATTACTCAAATTGATCAGAATGCCTTGTTATTAGTCCAAAATTTGACTGAATTGGAATTGAAAGTCAGTATCAGATTCGTTAGATACATTATCCCATTTAGGATGTTACCCAAAAAAAACAAAGGCATGTGTCTTTTGCATAAGATTTGATAATAAAGAGCTATCTAGAGCACCTAGGTGCAAAATTGGCATTTTGACTCAAAATGATTTGATCAAAGTTAGCTGGCCCATAAATTGCATTGCCTCATTTAGTGATACCATAGCCAAAATTGGCACTTGAATATGTTAGTTTCACATAATTTAGCATGTTTTAGTGTTTTTAGGCCAAATTGTGCATTTTGGGTGGAAATTAGTCAAAACCCTAGTTAAAAGTCATCAGTGGCTAGATTTAGGTGTCTACAATTTGCCCCTATTTGGGAAGATGTTACAAACTATAGGAAAAGCAATGTATTCTCAAATAATGAGATATGACCTATATACCAAAAATAAAATGATGGTTAAATAAAAAATATCTAAATGGTTTTGGGAAGCCTATGATGATGCCCCCTCAAGGGTGTGGTCATCACATTTGTTGATGGACGGTCCCTCAAAAAGAAATAAGAAGAAATATGGAATTAACCCATTGTTAAGATTAATCCAAATGAGAAAATGCTTGCATGAATTGATGTAAAAAGGATGTTGATTTGCCCAAATGTGGTTTTAATCAATAATAAAAGTCAAAATAATGATTTTCCCATAGGTGGTTATAATCATTAAGATGACTTGGATTGGCTAAAACTAATGGTTGTGCCCCAGTTAGGGATGATTAGCAAGCATAACTCAAGGATATAATCTAGAATATAGATTAAAGATGAGTAGGTGCAAAGGGATGAAAGAGATGGATAGAGGAATAAGATTGATCATTAGAAATGATTCAATTATATCTACCAAGGAGGAGATGCTCATCCATATTAGTAATGATACAACCAGAATGGCTAATGGGTTAATTTGATCAAGGATGGGATGGGAGAATTTTCCAAGGTGCTAAGGAGAGACTTCTATAGCTCCATTGATTATAGAACTTCTTAAAGCTAATTTTTATTGTAGCATGTCATGATAGGTTTCATGATAGAAGACCATGAATACTTGGACAAAATATGCATAAGGACTAACTCTAATTCAATAAACACTTGAAAATAATGCACCAATTATAAAAACCATCATGATAATGTTGATGTATGAATATGGATAGACTCAAGAATAATGTGTGTAAGGAATCACCCAATGCATATATATAGACCGAGTCGAGGCAATAGTGATGAAAGCAAACAAATAGGCAAGAAAATAAATAAAAACATAGTAAAAAAACTAACCAACTAAAATAAACAAACAAACAAAAAGCCTAAAAAATAAAAACAAAAGAAATCATCCCAATAATGACTATGCCCTAGTAAGGTGGATCGAGGATAACTGACTAGGCTTAGACAAGATAAATATTTTTGTTTTTTTTGAAATGTTATGAATGTTTTTTGGAATTTTGAGGTATCTTAACTCATTAGAGAATGGCAAGATACATGCTTATAAAATGACGAGAGCATTTGGCTTAGGTTACTCACAAAATAGTGAGAGCATATGGAAAGGGGGACTGAGGTGAGCTCAACATGAATTAAGCATGACCTAAAAAGTCCCAAAATGAGCTCAAGTCATAGTAATTCCATCTGCATGAAAGGTAGGGAGAAACCAACTAGGTCCTAAAAAATTTTCAAATCTGGAAAATGGCTAGTCAAATGAAAATAGTAATGGCAAGGTGATGCAGTAATGCATGGTAAGTAAGTGTTTCCCCTAGCTTTCCCATAGGAAATTATAACTAGGATATAATGGCATAGGTCAATGATGCTAATTTACCCATAGGTGGTTGTTATTAGTAGCAATACTAGTGAGACACTGATTTACCCATAAGTGGCTATAATCAGGTTCACATAAACAAACATGATAGGATGAAAGACATCTTACCAAATAATCTATCACACTACTTTCATAGACTATCATTGTAAACATAGATTGGATTGATTGTTAAAACTTGATCATAATCCTCCCATAAAAAGGTGTGGAAAGAACCAAATGAACCAATATCAAAACATGATTAGG
The DNA here is from genome assembly GCA_037957365.1 of Torreya grandis. Lineage (NCBI taxonomy): Eukaryota > Viridiplantae > Streptophyta > Pinopsida > Cupressales > Taxaceae > Torreya > Torreya grandis. The sequence continues at coordinate 115,642 of JARHVA010008816.1, forward strand.
TAGGATGACTAAAAATAGGCTTTGGTCTAGATAAGAATGGAATGATAGGATGGTATGCTTTTTGATAGATTGGATAGAATGGTAAGAGGGTTTCCCCCAAGTGATGGGGTAAATGGTAGGAATATGTAACAATGGAAAAAGGATATGTAATAATGGTAATGGGATGGCAATGTGAAATGATATGGTACATGTTTTTTGCTTGGATGTGGTAAATGACATATGATTCTTTTTTTCCTTGTTGAGATGGAGATGCACATCCTAATCAACAAATTATAAAAATAGAATACTCAATCATGTTAATTTCTATCCCACACCTCATCTAGATGATTACTCTATCAAGAACTGCCTACAGATTTGTATGTCAAAAATGTTGTTGTGTTCTTCTTTGGTCATTGATTCTAATTCCGTCAAGTGTCGAGACAAGGAATATTTGTAGCCTCTACAAAGGAAAATGTGGCTATGGATGGTAAACAAGGACAAATAATGGATGGTAGGTTTTTTTTGTGAAATGGAATGGCAAATGATTATGGAATGTATAATGGTGGAGAAATAAATGAAGATTAGGACTTTTAGTCACACGTAATGTTGTTGATGCCAGATTCAACATAATTTTGGTTGTGGTGGGACCGAAGACTTGTTCTCTCAATAAGACCACTAGATTTTTCTATTGTTTGATCTTGAGAGTAGCTATCATTTGATTATGTTGTTGATAAGAAGCTATTTTGATTTGATCTTTGATTTTGTCTTTATCAAGTAGTGAAGAACTTTTGTGCTCAGTTATTGGTGCCTTAAAGAGTTTTTCACCAATGAAGTTATCTTGATTTTCCTGTAGAACCTTTGAGAAGGTTTCACTAAGGAATGTTGAATTTTGACTTTGATTTTCTTCTAAAACTTCCAAAAGTGTTTCACTAAAAGATGTTGTGTTGTGACTTTGATTATCCCCTAGCACCTCTAAGAAGGTTTCACTAAGAGAGTGTTCTTTTGCTTATATGAATGTGGTCTTGGCCTCCTTGCTCTTATTCAACTACTATGTCACCATGGATGTAGTTCAACAAAGTGTGATTTTGTCAATCCTAATCAACACTTGTGGGAGATGGAATGTCAATCATATGTCTATTTTGGTTGATGGTAATGGCTTGTGGAATGGTAATGGAATGGGTAGAGGTTGCACAATCCTCATAGAAGATACTAGGAAAACTTGTGTCAAAGCTAAATTACTCATCCTCAAAAACTATAGAAGGATCATAAATATATTCAAATTGTATCTGTGAGGCATGTGTAACCAATGTTGTGACAACCATAAATGTATTCTTCTTCTGAATCTGATTCTAATTCAAGGGACTCTGAATTTGATGTTGAGGCTAATGTTGATTCTAATTTTTTATGCTAAATCTGATGTCAATTTAAGAATAAAACCTAATTCTAATTTTGATTCTTCTTTTGATGGGTTATTTGTTACAATGATGTCTTGTTGAATGCTTAGTTTTAGACAAGAAATAACCTGTAATGGCAAAATGGGCTACACAAAAATTAGTTTGTTAAAGTGAGACTCCTTTAGGATGGCAAATAGGTCAAGAGACAACCCCTTAGAGACTGGATTTTTAATAAGAGGCTCTTGAAAAACATGCACATGGTCAAGGTAATGATTTTCCCAAAGGTAGTTATAATCATTAAGAACTGACTCAACAAAGACTAGCTCATTAGAGTGAGACTCCTCAAAAACTGGTATAGGATCAATAGGCAATTTATCATAGGTTGACTTATCACAAATGATTGATTCAATAGAAACATATTAGATTGGTTGGATCTCTTGGCCTTGTTTTCTAATGAGTTATAAAATACTAGTTTTGAACACAGCTTGGTCTTCAAATGATTGAATGGGTTGAGGTTTGGATGGGATTGGTACTGGATGAGGAATGAATTGTGGTTGGATAATGGTAGTGCCTTAGAGAACATGATTGTTTGCATGAGCTAAAGGATAAAGTCCTAAGATGGTAATGATAGGGTGTTTTGGGGCTTGATTTCTCACATAAGCTAAAGGACTAGGTCTTGGAATCGTGAAGGGGCATGGTGGATGTTGATTGCTCACAAAAACCAAAGGATGAGATCCTGGTATAGAAATGTTTAGGTATTGTGGAGCTTGGTTGTTCAAATAAACCAAAAGATGAGGTCTTGGTATGGGAATGGTGTGACATTGTGGTCCTAGAATAGAAATGGTATGATTTGGTGGAGCCTAATGACTCGCATAAGCCAAAGCATCTAAGTCTTCCTCATAAACCATATCATCCTAGTTGTGAGTTGGCTCATAAGCTAGTTCTTGACTATGTTCCACGTACTAATTATTGTAAAAAGGGTATGGATTTATATCCCAAACAACATTATCTATAGTTGGGTCTTCAAAGTATTCTTTACAAGCCTCTTCATACTAATCAAGGTCTTGAGTTGGATTATAAGCTATTTCGTGACTTTGTTCCCATGAATGATTAATATGAGGCAGATAGAAATTTGTCTCACAAACCATATTAGCATCAGTTGAGGTCTTGACTAAATCTATAAAAGACATTTTTTGCATCTATTATATCATAAGTCAGATTATAAATGACTCCACCATAAGTGTAACAAGACATATCCATGTAAATGATGAAAGCTCCAAAACAAAAAGGCTTAGAATTCTACAAACTTTGAAAAACTATCAAAAGGACAAATGGTTCAAACTTGGTCTAACTTGGTCGAAGGGGTGGAGCTATATCTTTAATATGCCCTAAAAGTAAAGCTATATCTCCAAAATGATTTATACTAATACTTGGCATAAAATATCCTAACATCAAATGTCTAACTTTAAATGTCATACACACAAAAGGTCAAGCATCTGAATAAAAACTGGCATGTCAAAGGTTTAGGTCAAAGTGTTCCCAACAAGGTCTAAAATAGGAAATGGAAAAGTTGAGTTGTTAGGTCACTTGTCCAAATGTGGAGTCAAAAGCTTGGCTCTAACAAACAGGCATGATGTGATTTGATTTAATTTAACCAATTTGGAAACAACTTTGATATAACCTTGGCACATGGAATCAAACATAAACATGATCAGTTGGCATAAGGCATAAGAAGAAGGCTCTTTGAGAAGGTTAAGTTCTCCCAAATAAAGGCAGAAATAATGATGAGGATAGGCTTTAAACAAATAAACCATCAATAGTTTTCAAATTTGGGTAATCGATTAACCAAAGTTATGTAATGCAAAAGAGAAAGATCTGTGTATCGGCTCCATGAATTGAGGCCTAAATAGAAATCAATCAATGTTTAGATCCAAACTTAACAAGGTTAATTAAAAATTCAATTTTGAAAAATAGGATTTGAATAAATAAATTAGACAAGATTGGACAACATGATGGCATAAGACAAAGGTCCAAATGGTATACATGACATGGTTTGAAACAAATGGTTTTTGATACAAGGTAACTAGTCTTTAAACAATTTGAGAAGCCTAACAGTGTAAGCATGCTTGAATGATGTGATTTATGTTATATTTCAAAGACTCAAAAGGCTCAAAATGTTTTAACATGATTTGGGAAGCATAACACTACCCTCCTCAACTCAAATGACACACACATAAATAAGTTTAAAATTTTTCAAGGCACAAGTGTGGTGTAAAATGGCCAACATAATGCCCCTTTAGACAAAAGAGTGATGTATAGATAAAATGGTTTTAACATGGCTTGTGAACAACTAAACAAGTTTTAGTCTCAAAACATACCAAGCAAAAATGACCAAAATAGACTAAGTATAATTGTCCAAATCCTCGCAAGGGTATGTCAATGTGGGGTTGACTAAAATAGCAAGATTTCAAACATTTATATGGGAATCAATTGCATAATGACTTTCATGTCAAATAATGCAAAAGACAAGCACATAAATTGGGTGACCATGGCATTGGCTAGTTGTAAAAAGGTCGCTTAGTGTAGTATGATATCCAAATGTAGATGCATCCTATGTGTAACTCCAATTAGGAGCCAAATGAAGTCAATGTCAGGAGATGAAACTTTGGGTCAAAGCTTCCCTAAAGAACTCATGGGAGGTAATGATGTCCCCCTCACAGGCCAAGTTTTCATAAAAATAAAATACTAATAGAATGACTTTAAGGTCATTTTCAAGGTCACCCAAACTTTGATGAGTTTTTGGGGAGTGCTTTCGATGACATTATTTCTAAGCCTTGGACTAGGGTTATTTCAATAGAAATGGCACTTTTGATTCCAAGGGTTCCCTAAAGGGGACAAATGGAAGAGCAAACACACAACATCCCTCTTTTTTCCAAACAAACATAAGATCAAGAAACTATTAAAGATAAAAAGCTTAGAAAGATGAGTTCATTTTTAAGCCCAAATGAAAATGAGGTGGTTTTCATTTTACCCCTTGGTCTTAGTTGCAAACTTTGAAAACATTCTCCATGAAAATCTAATTTTTTTTTGGTTAAACACTAAAACAAGGTTCCTAATTCATTTTAAAGCATGCAAAAGGTGATATAAAACATGTTTTTAGCAAATGTCAAGCTTGGTCTTGCAACAAAAAATTTTAGCATGTCTTTTAGCCTTGAATCTATTTTGGGTTTGAAACAATGAAATTTATAAAAAGAGCTCTCAGGTCTATGTTTTAAGAAAAACATAGTGACCAACATCGGTTGTAGACAACCAATGATGGTTATATTTTCTAACCAATGTTGGTTATCCAACTGATGACATCGATTATACCAGTGTGACCATGACAGTTATCCAACAGATGTCAATTTTACTAACTGACATCAGTTAAGCTATGTAATTGATGTCGATTTTACTAACCAATGTTAGTTACTATGTAAACCCATGACAAACAAAAATGGCAAAATAAAGTTAGAAAATAAATTTGTAAGAGTTTTAAGGGTCCAAATGAATATTTTAAAGCTACAAAATAATCTTCTTCATGTGTGGGATGCATCTTGTCCCATCAATTGTGTCATAATGTGATCTGGGAATTTGAATCAAGAGAGGATGGTTAGTATGGTGTTAGTTCTAAAATTAAAACAAGATGAAAGAAACACACTAACTAGCATAACATCTCTAGCCTTAGACACTAGGGAGAGCTTGATTAACAAAAACAAATGAGAAACACAACTAAAAAGTAAGAAATAAAACACAAGAACTCCTTCACCTTCCTTGGATGCTCCAAATGCCTTTGGTGTAGTGGCTTGCTCGGTTTGTGCTCATGAAGTCTTCATCAAAGGAAGCTTGGCTACCTCCACCTCTCCTTGGCACCTTTGGCTCGTGGCTTGGCTTGGCTTGGAATCAATCTAGAATGGTAACACTAATTTATTGAAGCTTTTGGTACTATTTATGCATTATAAATTTGCTTAATCATGTCTTAAAATTCATGTGGTGAGGCCTCTAATTTATAGATTTTTGAGAATGTCTAGAACCAACCTAAACCATCCATCCTAAGATTGAGATGTGTGGTTAAGGATTGATTCAATTTTTAGAATTAAGTTTATAATTATCCTCATCATGACATTGGAAGAAGGGGAAATTAAGAGTCATGGAGGTCATCATGGAAGGTATTGATGAGGCATGGAGGGCATGGATCTTGATATTTGTGGTATTTATGGTTTAGGGATGTCTTTCCAAGAAATGAGGTCATTTGATGATGCATATATTCTATATTTATTTCCAAAAATAAGTATTCAACAAGTTTCCATGGAATTTTTAATTAGGCCTTGATTTGGATTAATTAGCTCTTAAGCATGATTAAGTACTTTGTGCACAAATTACTCAAATTGATCAGAATGCCTTGTTATTGGTCCAAAATTTGACTGGATTAGAATTGGAAATCACTGTCAGATGCATTAGATCCATTATCCCATTTAGGATGTTACCAATAAAAAATAACAAAGGCACATGTCTTGTGCATAAGATTTGATAAGAAAGAGCAATCCAAAGCACCTAGGTGCAAAACTGGCATTTTGACTTGAAATGATCTTATCAAATTTAGCTGGCCCATAAATTGCATTGTCCCATTTAGTGATACCCTAGCTAAAATAAAAACTTAAATATGTTAGTTTCAGATCATTTAACATGTTTTAGTGTTTTTAGGCCAAATTGTGCATTTTGGGTGGAAATTGGTCAAAATCCTAGTTAAAGGTCATTGGTGGCCAGATTTAGGTGTCTACAGTACCCCCTTTGCCACCCCCTTCACCTATGTTTTAGATCAACAAGGTTAATGTGGCCATGTAATCAAAAAATCAGAAGGATAAAGGTAAGGAAAAGTTTTATACCCCTTGGGCTCATCCCTTCTCAAAAGACACTCCTCCTCTGAATCCCAAGATTTCCATCTTAGGTGTCCTAAAGCCAACATCTTTAGAAGTTATTAAAAACTCGATGGTGAATCAACTTCACCAAACCCCTCTAGAAATGTCCTTGTATGATTTAATCCAAAACTCACCCTAACATCATCAATATTTGATTAGTTCTTTGCAAGTGGTTGAGGTACAACCTGATGATCCCCAACCTCTTATAGCTTTGGTCGGCTCTCTTAACACCATCTCCCTGATTTCATTTAGTGATTCAAAAATTCCACTTCAACACCCTAAAGATCAAGAGTCTACCCTTTTTATCATGACATATATCAATCAAACTAGTGTCAAAAGAGTCATAATCAATGGGGGAGCTAGTATTAATATTATCTCCACCCATACCTACAAATATCTAGCCCTTCCTAACAATTACATGTCTCAAACCAACGCGGTGCTCTGCTCCTTTAATGATACCACAACTACTATGGTGGGCACTATTATATTACATATCCATATGGGTCCCCACACAATTTTTAGCTCTTTTATGTTATATAAGTAGATTTCTAATATGACATACTACTTAGACAACCTTGGATACATGTTATGGCATGTGTGCCCTTGACTTTGCACCATTGCATCAAGTTTGAGCAAAATGGGTAGGTGCATGTTATTCCTACCGACCCACCTCCTTTCAAAACATGCAACATGACTTATAGCCCCAATGATGTTCTCATTCAATTAAAGACATAATCTTCTCTACATGATACTTTTGAAGCTTCCATAAGCTCCACTACCCTGATTACATAGATACTGATGACAAAAATTCCCAACAAATAGCCCATGAAGGAAAATTTCAAGCATTTTTAACTTGGAGAATATCATTTTTTGACACTCGACATGTTCTATACTCCACAAGAGTATGGAAAGCTTCATATGCACCCCAATTATGATCCCCATATTGGGATGGTCATCCCGTATGGTCCCCCTAACCTTTAAACTAATTTTAGATATGGGGGAATTGATCAAGCTCTTACTATCAGCAATCCATCCTCTTCACCACAATGATTTACCTGTGACTTCTCTTTCCTAGGCAAGGCTAGCTTCGGTCACACCTATCCTTATAGGTGTGCCTGGAAAGGATTTGGTTTCGGTTATTATGAGCACGTTGTTCATTCACCTATTGAATATCCCACCAATAAAACCATTGAAAATACCAAAAAGAGGCATGGATTGTGTTATGATGAACTAACTAAACTCATCAAAACTTCTCATATTCCAATTATCAAAGAGCCAATATTTCTTTCTGCATCCTCTCCTCCACCATCACCTACCAAATTAGAGGTATCTATACCTCCTAATTTTTTTTTCAATAAATGGCATCCATTTGGGCCCCCTCACCTATCACCAAGGTAAGGAAACAAGGTCCCTTCCTCTTATTAATCCTAAAATGATTGATGAAGACTCTCCCACTATCAACACTATCTAGTGTCAAGATGATGATGTTATTCTTACATACATGGGTGCAGATGATTCCTATATCTAACAGTCATTCCCATTCTAAATGTAGGCTATGTTAAATGAATCAACCATTAAAATTAATTTTCCCTCTCATGATATCACCCATATTCTTAAGATTGGCCAGTCTTTAGAATCCTCTGAGCAAGCAAATTATGCCACATCTATTAATGACCATAACAAATACTTTTCTTGGTATTATAATGACATGCTTGGTATCGACCCTTCTATTGTCACCCATAACATTATCACCAATCGAGATGCTAAACCTATTTAGTATAAGCTTCAAAAAATGCACCCTCGTATTGATCTCATTGTCAAAGAAGAACTCCAATGCTTCCTTTCTGTTAACTTTATTCAACCCATCGACTACCCAAAATGGGCTTCCAATATTGTTCCTGTCACAGAAGTGATAGGGGGAATTTGCATCTAGATTGACTATCATGACGTAAAACTCACTTGTCCAAAAGATGACTTCCTTTTGTCAACTATCAACCAATTTATTGATCTAATAACTGGCCATGAGATGCTATCACTTATGGATGGGTTTTCAGGTTATAATCAAATCCTGGTTGCTCCTAACGATCAACAAAAGACAACTTTTGTTACCCCATGGGGGAATTTATATTATTGGGTCATGCCCTTTGGTCTGAAGAATACTCGTGCCACCCACCAACATGCCATGAATTACATCTTCCATGATCTCCTACACAAAATTATGGTAGACTATGTGGATGACTTACTTAGAAAGTCTAAACTTCAATAAGATCACTTGACGATTCTCAGAATTATATTCACTCATCTCCTCCAATATAACATTCGACTAAATCCAAAGAAATGTGTCTTTGGTGTCCTTTCCAGTAAGCTCTTAGGCTTTATCATTTCTTTCCGTGGTATTGAAGTTGACCCTGATAAGGTTCAAACAATACTAGAGATTCCTCCACCTACTAATATTAAACAACTCCATATCCTACAAGGTAAACTCCAGTCCATCTATTACTTCATCTCCTCATTGTCTGATCATTGCCAACCCTTTCACCATCTCCTAAAAAAATAAGTTTCCTTCTAATGGAATACAAATTTCCAGCAAGCCTTTGATGCACTCAAATAGTATCTCATTTCCCCACTGGTTCTTATTCCACCTAAGGAAAACCAGCCTTTCTACCTTTACATCTTTGTAATAAACCATTCTCTAGGTACTATGATTGCACATCAGGATGATCACCATCGAGAACAAGTGGTTTACTACATAAGTCACACACTTATTGATTATAAAACTTGATATAACCATACTGAAAAGCTTTGTATTGCATTGGTATTTTCAACTTCCAATCTTTGTCATTACCTCTTAAATTATAATACCTACATCATCATCCATATTGATCCCCTCAAATACATGCATTCTAAGCCATATCACAACCAACATGTAGCTCAGTGGTTCATGTTCCTTGTTGAATTTGACTTGGAAATTATTCAACAAAATTCTATCAAAGGGTAAACAATCATTGACCAATTAGCTACCACTCCTTTAACTAACAAGTAACCTTCAAACCTCAAATTTCCTGATGAATCTATCACAATGCTCTCCATCGATGACATCTCGTATCAAATGACAATGTTCTTTGATCTTAGGGCTTTAAATGACTATTTTCTTAGGTGTCAAATCAATAACCATTTTTAGTGACTCCCAGATAGTGGTTAATCAAGTTAATGGTTCTTACCTATGTAAAAATTAAATTATACAATGATATAAACATTGTGTAGATACACAATTGAAATCATTCAACTCTTACCTCTTGTAAACTATTCCTTGATCTACAAACAAGTTTGCTGACACAATGGCTTCTCTTACTTCAACATACCCTCTTCACCCTCTTCCTCAAAAATCTATGTCACTGTGCATCACTTAACATTGCCCTCATATGTATCAACTAACATCCTTTTTATTGGTAATGTAACACACAACCCACATGACTTGTGGTACAAATAACTCATAGATTACCTTTTCTTTTCTATTACCCCTTCCAACCTCTCTAATAATGGGAGGCATGCCTTCGTGAAACATGCCACTCATTACACTATGCTAGGGGGACTTCTCTACAAGTGAGGATTTGATGGTCTCCTCCTTAAATGCCTCACTAGTACTGAGACCCCCTTCACCATTAAGGAAGTCCACAATAAGATTTGTGGTAGATATTTTAATGGCAACATAGTTGACAAGTGTATCCTTCGATTTAACTATTATTGGCCAACACTCCATCAAGACTATAGTGATTATGTTCGGTGTTACATCAAATGTTAGTAACACGCTAACCTCCTTGATGTTCCAAGCCATACATTACAAGTTTCTAAAGACTTCTAGTCCTTCTCCTAATGGGGTTTGGATCTAATTGGTGAGATTAACCCTCATTCATCTCTCTATCACCATTCTATCATTACTGCTACTGAATACTTTACCAAGTGGGTCAAGGCCATTCCTGTCATCTCCACTAAGGTTGGAAAAATTATTGACTTTATCAACCATCACATCATCTATCATTTTGGTGTTCCCCATAAAATTATAATAGACAATGACAAATATTTCAAAAATAAGACTATCCAAAATCTTTGTGACACCTTTGGAATCAAATTAAGCTTCTCATTTCCGTAATATCCACAAGTAAATGGATAGGTAGAAGATTCTAACAAAACATTAACCAAAATCCTCATGAAGGTAGTCAATGATACTGGTAAGGATTGGCATATGCACATTCCCTTTGCTTTATGGGCTTATTATAGTAGCATTCAAACCCCTACAGTGCTACGCCTTTTTCCTTAGTCTATGGGATGGAGGTTGTTTTACCTCTTGAGGTCCAGATTCCCTCTCTTCATATTTCTCTACAAGACATACTTACTAATGATGACTTTCACCAAGAATGTTTGGCTCAGCTTGAGTTACTTAATGAACATTGTCTCATATCCTTCAAGCACCTCCAAATCTATCAAGAGCATATCAAACATGCTTATAATAAAAATCTCAAGGGACAAGATTTCAATATTAGAGATCTCATCTTAAAGGAAAATCAACATGTGAAGAACATGGAGAAAATAAAATGGGGTAAGTTTGCTCCTAATTGGCTTGGACCCTACATCATAACTCATAAGTATGGCTCAGGAACTTATCACTTGTCTTCTCTTAAAGGAAGGCCAAAACTTGAGCCTTTAAATGCTTTGCACCTATGACCATTCTTTTGTTAATCAAGTGACACTTCACCTCAAGTTTAACTTGAGCTTGTCCCTTGAACAACCCTATTACATTCATCTCCTTTCCTCTTAACCCTTATTCTTGCACACTTAGTTAACCTACAAAGTGCTATGGTTTTGCCCTCAAAGTGGAAAACTTCTAAGCCTTTATAGTTTTGTCCATTACTAAAGTTAAATAAAATGGGATATATAAACAAGTTATAATATTTTAGGTCATGATTCTCAATGTAGACTACACCCTTGAAGGACAACTACGTAAGTTATCTTTGATACTATAATAGACTACTCCCTTGAAGGATAACTATTACAAAAAAAAAAGAAAAAATTAGACCACTCCCTTGAAGGATGGCTAAGTAAAGCTTTGTTATCAAGGGAAATAATGACTAAAAATCTTCTTGTATTGATCAGCTTCATATGACCTCAACACAAATAAAATCCCATTGTAGACTTCCCACATTATTCAGCTTACACAACAACAAATAAAAAAATTAAGTCATGGAATTGTCTATAGTAGATATTTTGAGTCACCCATAGAAGGGGCATACCATCCCCACTAATAAGGTTACACTACCCAAACACTCTCACTCCTTTTACCCTTTTCCCCTCATACACTTTCAAAGGACTGTGAACTCACTTGATGGAAGGTGAGTATGATGCTTCTCTAACAAACAAAATGGTCAAATGATGTAAAGCATGAAAGAGGGTCATATTCCTAAACCTATTTATGTTTTGATTATGGTCTTTGCTAATACGTGAGCATCTTGCCTCTTTATTTCCTATCCCAATTACATGTTGATTTCTCCTCTGAGATTGAATCACACGACAAGATTCAATCACCATCTCACCTTTCTACCAATTTTTTTTATTCTTAGGGTTATGTGTTTTACACATATCCATCTCAAGTGAAGATACTCCAAACCATACTAAAACTAACAAACCATTTCTCATGAGAAATCTATCCATCATGCAACCATAGTTTCTTTAAACAATAATAACTAAAAAAACTATCAAGTCTACTCTATTTATTTTAAGCATACACCATCACAAATAGGAAAAATGCTGAAATAAAATAGCATACCCAATCCATTCATTTTAAGCATACACCATCACACATATGTAAAAATGCTAAGATGAAGCTAACCAATCAACTATGCATATACTATCACACATATGGGAAATGCTAGTCTAACTCAACTAACATGCTCAACATTAACATAAAACTAACATAACATAAACATACACATCATTATAATAAGATCAACATCACCACCATCACATAAACACATCTCAAAATAATAAACTCACATATATATACACGTTGGATATGAATGTACATTAATGGATCATATCAGTATCATTTGTCCCTCAAAATATACATCTCTCATCTTTGGTTCATAGAATGGTGTGTATATAATATATATAAAAATATCAATATAAAATATGGCACTCAGAATCCTCAAGGCTATAGTCATGGTCATGAAGAAGTCATGTCATCACCACTCTCTACCTATCTACATCTATGTGAGCTAGAAGCCATAACACGTGTCACTAATCTCTCTTGTTCTCTAAACTTAGAATATCTCTAAATCTATGAGAACTCCCTGATGGCCCTCCCATAGCAAGCAATCTCATCTAGAGTAGTGTTGTACCTTAATATATATATAGTCTATGGTGAACCCATCACACCTAATAAAGGCCCCTATATTGGTCCCTGTGGTGGAGGAGTAGCTTGTCTTGATAATATCAAACTATACCTCTCTGCTGTCAGTGCAATAACCTAACCCTATAATGCCCCAACCTAGCCATGTAATACCCTAACCTATACCTACAATGTCACAACCTACCCCTGTAAGACTAATACATGTGCCTATGTTACATCTTGAGCCTACACTATCGCATTTTGAGCCTATATTATTGTATCTCAGGCCTGCACAGTTGCATCTCTCTCTCTCTCTCTCATCACTCCCTATACATTTAATGGTGGACTCTTCACTTGAATCATGGGATATAAACCTATCCACCATGTAAGATTATTCATTGTGCATCCATGATCTACCACACGTGAGCATGTTGGTAGCTCCTCAAAATATGGCCCATCTGTCTCTTGGGGTAAAGGTAAAGGTGCCTATATTTCATCCCTCCTATATCAAGGAAAGGTAGGAGGCAGGTCCTGTAACAAGTTTAACTATCTCTTGACCTATGCCATGGGTATCATCTCTAACTCTATATCTCATCTCCCTCTAACCCATAATGTACTCGGTAAATTGATGAGCTACTCTACCTATCCTCTAAATATAGGTTATGTCAATTAGGGCCTCCAAATAATATCTATGGGAATCAATCCTTCTATCATATACCTATAATAACCAATATCCTACACTATGTCATCTACTCATGTTTGGGCCATACCATCTCTCCATCATCTGAACTTGACCCTAAAACTAGCTACAATCATGGTGGGTAACCACAATGACCATATCATCACAATGTGCTCATATGCCCAACAATGGAGTAAATGCTCAACACACAAACTATATGATCATTATAGCCTCAACCCCCATAACTCTCTGTATAACTATGTCAAAAAAGTTGGTCCTCATGCATACACGATCTACTACTCAACCATCTATGCCAACACACCTATCAATGCAATAAGAAATCTCCCACCATCTATGTCTAATAGTGCATATGCTATAATCCCTATCATCATCAAAATACTCAATCGATGTTGTTCTTTATCGACAGCATATAGTGGCTCATATATAAAGCTCATTGAGTGATAGGTCACCTCACTAACATGATCTCCAAATAGTGTAACCATGTGAATATCATTCTCCTCTCTCAAATAAGAGATGAGCTCCTCACCTTGGAGCAACAACCATAAAATCTAGTACACAACCTCTTATGTCACTATCAACTCTTTGGTAGGCAAATGGAAGGTGTTAGTGGTGTGAGCCCACCTCTCTATCAATGCTATCATCAAACTAACATCATGTCAAACTCTAAAATATCATCACACTCCTCCTAACCCTATGACTACCATTTGCTTCCACTCATCTACGGTGACATCTCTCCTCATCTACATTAGCAACATAGGTAGTTGATCTCTTAATGTCAACTCCTATCTGGCCTACATCCACACACACAAACCTCAAGTCACATACTTTCTAATATAAACCTCCATATTTTTTCCCCTCCTCTTTGGGAGAACTACATTGACATGAGGCCCTCATTTGAGCTATGTAGGCAACAGTTAATGGACATGGGGTATTTTGAGGGTATCTAAATAATATACCCACCTAACTATCTAACTTATTAAACCACCTAAACTCGAGGCCCAATCACTTATATCTTAACCCTAGTCCCAACTGCCTATCCCTAAACCTTAGGCCTAACTGCTTATCTCTAAACTCTAGGCCCAATTACCTATCTTTCAACTCTAGGCCGTATGGCCTATATCTCATACCCTTGATCTCGTGACCTATCTTTTAAGCTCTAGGTCCCATCACCTATTTTCACCTCCCTTTTCCTCACCACTTCTCTTAATTTTTTTAACCATACCTCATCCTTTTTCCCTATGCATCGGAGAACTACATTGGCCTGATTCCCTCAACTGGGCTATGTAGGTAATACTTAGTTGACATGGGGTCTTATAAGGCTAGCTCAGCGATTAGGCTAATTGAATAACTTAATTAGGGATCCAAAATTGATATTTTTTCCTATTTTGGGTTATTCAGGGTAATCAATGTCAGCCTTTTATGCTGATATCAGTGCTTGGTATCAGCTGACATTAGCTCCTATCAGTCGACGTTGATGAACCCCACTAACATCAGTGACTAGTTCAGTCCTAGGGCCAAATAGCCTATCTCCCAACTTTAAGGTTTTTCCCTCCAACTAACCCCAAACCCCTCCTGATTTACCTAAACCTACCCTCACCCCATTTAATACTCCTCTAATTTCCTTGTCTCCCCCCAACCATACCAAATTATCCCAAATGACACATTAACAAACTTAAATTCAAAATTCAACTCAATGAGGATCTTACTTCATCTCTCTATCTCCTCTAGGCTTGAATAGCTGGAACTTATGGTGGCATGCCTCTAGTTGGGTCCCCTCTCATCTCTTCCATCTCACCAAACTTAGAGCTCTTTTTCTCTGTAATCAAATGTTACAAATGACTTATGGTGGGCCACCAAACCCTTTTTTGTCAATTTTGGTCACCCACTAACATGGGCACCCTTAAAATAGAGTTTTCAACCCCAACCACCACCCTTTAGACTACACCCTTAGTCCAGGGTAACTTAGAGATAACATATATCTCCATGACCATGAAAACCAACCTTGGAGATCACTTAAATTTCCACCCATGATGACTCTGACTGGAGATCATGAATATCTCCTTGACCATTGCCCCTTTTGAACCAACCTTGCATTGTTTATCTTGACCCCTTATGCTACCTCACTATAGTTGGCTACTATACACATGCATTTCTATCAAGTGTTCTAAATCATGACCAAGCCAATCTTATCACCTGCAACCTTTTATGCTTACTAGGAGTAATTCCTACCTTGGATACCTAGAATACATGGACCATTACATTTACAACTTTGATCATTTTAAACTTATCAACTATCACTTACAAGCTATGATTTGGTTATTTCTATTTGAGTCCTCCTTGCCTTTACCTATTATTGATTGTGTCAACTATCACTCATAGTAGTATATGTGTAAGCAACACTATTACCATACTCTCACTCAACATCCACCTACCTAATTCACTCCTTATCAAATTGGTACCTAATTCTATATTCTCCTCTATTGATTCTCTTTGGCATGATGTCTAATGCAATAACATAGCTACAAACATATCACCTATGAAGGTGAATTCCCATTGTGACTCAACAATCTTCTCTTGATGTTCTTTAATTGTAACCCTATCCAATGATGTCTCATCAAAGCAAGATTCTTTGACATTCATGGAATCTTGAATGAGATCAAACTTATTATTGGTTGAAATATCATCAAGCTCTTCAAGAAGCTTTGCATACTCAGCCCCATCTTCATCATTCTCTTTAATGAAGACATAGTTTTTGATATCCTTATGCACATGAATTCAAAATTATTAAGGAATCAAAGGTATTAAAGGATCTCAATATGTTTCTGCCAATCACCTTTATCTTCTTTCTATTCAAGAACCACAAGTTCTTCAACATTATCTTCTTGATCATTGTGTACTTCATCAACTTCAACTTGATTATATGAAGAGTCTTCAACTTCAAGGTTGGATGCAACTTCCACTAACTTGGGTGACATAATATCTTCCTTTTGGAAGCTACCATGTTATCCTTGAAGAGGCAATACATCTCAAGATTATCTTCAATTTGACTAGTAAGAAGTGTAGGCTTTTGAAGGACCTCAAACTATTCGTATACCTCATTGAACTATTGTCATAAGTCATCTTGGTTTGTGGTAGTAGTAGCAGCTTCATGTTCTTCTTTTTTTTTCAAATTCAAACTCTTGATCACGTCCATGAGATCCAACTAACTTAGCTGATGTGATGTTCTCTTCAAACACCTTTTCTTCCATGTCTTGATCAATCTCTTCATGTGTAGCTATAACTTGATCTTGATCATCCTTTTTTTCAGATTTATGCTTTTTTTCAGCAAGGGGAGTACCTATAGTGATTTCTTCATCATATATACTTGAGTCATCTTCTTGATTAAATATAGCTTTGGCTTGATATTTTTCAGTTCTCCCGTAGGATGGGTTTTCCTTCAAGAAGGGATGATGTGGGAGGGTAGTGAAGAAGTGCATGGGTTGGAGAGGGATTATGACATGTGATGGATAAATTATAGATGGGATTAGGAATGGAGGTTTATTTAATAAACTCATGGGGAGATGATAATTTGGGTTGGTCAATGGGAGAGATATGTCCTTAAATAATAACTTTAATTTATTCATAGCCTTCTCAAGGCTCTTTAATAGTTATAAATTGATTTTTAGTCTCTTGAATTTCCCACCTCTCTAATACATCTACCCACTATTGTATATAGCATCTCATTTCATGAAAATGATCATTGATGACATAATTAGCTTCCTATTCAACTAATCTCCACTTATTCATAAAGAATTGAACCAACTTTCTCAACTTCTCTATGAGATGAATAATGATAAAATAAAGTTCCTTATCCCATTTTCTCATCAATTGTTTTTGAGTTTAGCACATTTTTCATGATTACCAACAAGGATTTAGCTTGAGGTTAAATTGAATCATGAGGAGGAGGGAAATAGTGGGGGTTTTGGTGATCTTCAACATGTTGATTTAGTTACCTAATTTGAGATTTTAAGGCCTTAAATCTTGCTTCCCAATATTTTTCTTCCCAATTAATGGTATCATTTAATTCCTTATGACCCCTTGCTGATAGGAATCATGTTGAAGTTGATATGGATCATATTGAGGGTAATAGGGAGACACTTATCGGTAATCTTCTTGATAGCCTTCAAGATAGGGTTCTTCATAGGTATCCTCAATAACATGATAGTCATAGTAAGGGGAAGTAGGATGACCGTAGGACTGCCATGGCTCATAGGACTAATAAAAATCTTGATAGGGATGTTGAAACACATAATTTGGGTCATGACAAAGTTGGTAGGGGGTGTATAGTAGAAAATTTCATCATATCGAGGCATTACAACTTCATTAGTCAAAATAAAACACAATACAAACACACACACACACACACAAATTCTTTCATAATAATTACCTAGGATGTTTATAACAAGCTAATTGCATTTGAAGTAGCCATTGGTGTTATATGAATGATTCTAAAGGCTGGTAGTTGGAAAAACACACCATGGATTCTTCCACTTCTTTGGACCTTATTCCCATTAGGCATGCCAGAATTATTGTCACTAAATTTTATGACCTTAGAGAGGTAGTTCAATCCTTATCCAAATTGAGTGAAACATCAGATTACCTATAGGACTAAGGGTTTCCTATAATAAAGATATACCTCTAGATTAAAGGGCTATACCCATTGGTTTGTCTATTGAAGCTCATAACCTAAACTACTAGGTCATTTGGATGAAAAAGAAGAAGGAAACATAAATTAAACCTATATTAATGAGGTGATTCACCAATTGTAACTAGACCATTTCCAACCAATTGCAAGTACACTTCAAACACAAACATAGCATGCACATACACTAATCCAAATCTATCCCTTCCATTAGTATTTTTCATGGAGGTTTGTGAAGGAATATTGAGCTAGGAGGATGAAACACAAGGTCATGACATGACAATAGTGGATAGAAAACTCACTAAAACTCATGAACACTCCATTAGAACACTTTAAGACACATGCAATAGACTTTAAAATATGGATATAAATACAAACAAGGACAACATGCTAAGGAAGAGAGTCTATCACTTATCAAGATCAACTAGTTAACAAAACACTTTGAAACAACCCATGGAGAAGGTAAACCAAATCAATCTTTATTTCTCAAAGTTTGAAAATGATCAGGTCTTCACCATACTCAGCTCGAAGATACAAAATTAGCCAAAAGTGGCTCAATATATAACACAAGTGAGAGAGAAGAGAATAAGGGTGTAGGAGAGAGATAGAATAGATTAGTGTCATGTGAGTTATAACAAGAAGAAGAGTTATAGAAATATCTCAACAGGTCCAAGATATCATGTGTAGCTCCTTTGAAAATGCTCTAACTCTCCAAGTGGCATGGGAGTTGAAAAGCTTGTTTGATACCTTGATGAGCTTCTTGAAACTTTTCTTTTTATTGACATATTGAATGATAAGTGGCCTTATTGATGGTCAAATTAGTTTATCCTTCCTCTTTACTTTTCTCTCTACACCTATCAACTTACCCAAACATGTTCTCTTTGACACATCACCTATTTCTCTTGCAAGGTGTCTAGAGGAATCTTTATCTCTTAGGCATATTTTACACACATGTTAAAACTTGGATTTGTATTCTTTAATTCATCAAAACTTCATGGATGGATTATTCACACCATATAAGAATTTAAAAATTCCATTTTGAGGCCTCAATCTAGCCCCAACAAGTCATTCTTTACCAAAAGATTCAAATAGGCCTCATTCCTTCTATCCCTAAAATGATGTAAACCTTTTTGTGTGGAACAAATTACAAAATGTGTTGATAATTTTAGGGATATTATATTACTTAGTATGGTATTATATCTCCAGGTTTAATTTCATGCTCAAAGAGTGAGTGGATATATCCCTTTTTCCCTTTCTCTCTCTTAATTAGGCCTCAATTAGGCCTCCCTACTAAGAGAGTGAAAAATGATTCTATAACCTCACCATATGTTCCAATCCCAAAATAAGTGCGTGATTTAGTTATAATACCTCCTCCTTGTTCTCCATACCAATTTTTAAGTTCTGACTCACTGTATAAACCTCTAAAATAGCAAAAATTAGTCTATTAGGCCTTATTATTTTGGACCTCTACCTGAAAGTATAATAAAATGGAATGGGATGAGTATCATGGGAGTATTTATCATGTTATGGGTGGTTTATAATTTTTTTGGATCCATCTAGAGTCATGAAAGTGGATTTCTATCTCATCAGTTCCTAAAGGCTCTCCTAGGCACCCTGAAAGTGCTTTGAACTCTTAATGATAGTTCATAAGGATGTAAGCATGAAAACATAAAGAAATTAAATAAAATGGAATTAAACTAGGTCATTTAAATTCAACTATGATCCAAATGTCCCATGCAACATGTGTGATCCATATCAAGCAAAATAAAATGACTTCTCATGTTGAATTTAGGCATTTTGTGAGGTCTGAGAATAAATTGGGTTATTGGGAAATTTCCTAAGTTTGGTTTTGATCTCAAATGAACTCAATAGGTCTATTATTTCATCATTGACATATTGAAATATGTTTATTTCCACAACCCTTCACAAAACTCTCTTACATCTCACTAGCCTATGCCTAGGGTTGTTAAGACAAACTACCAACTGTATGCTAAATGACTATGTTAATCTATTTTCTCATTTTATTAGGGTCTGATATCTTCATGGAGTTATTTACCATGTTACTCATCATATTATATAGTATCAAAATCCTCAACTCACATCAACTATCATCCCCTAACCACTCTTTCAATTGTTTGCTCATATGGGCCTGTGTATGTACTTAGGACTATGTAGGACTAAACAGGGTATGCTAAACTATGTTTCACTTATTTATTGAGTATGATACTATGAAGGAACCATTTTATCATATATTTAGTGTTTCACTCTCTCTCATAAATTTTGAATTCCTTTAGAGTTCTCCAAATAACACAGACCTTGAGAAAGTATGTAGACTATATGTGTGATTAGCTTGTGACCCCTATCTAGTGCTTTTATATGTTCCCCATGTTTAGGTCTCTAATTAATTGATACCATAAGTTAATTTATTTATAAATCACACATTCAAACCATTATCTTCAAGTGTTGAGAGACCTTGAATGTGACACAACAAACCTACATGATCCTACAGATCATGTGTATGTATTTTGGACTTGGTCTACAGTCTTAGGGTTTGAAGAACTGTATTGAGACATTAAAAATTTCAAACTCAATAATTTTATTTTTTGACTAATAACCATCATTCAAATTCCTATGTTTCTATCAACATTTTCACTGTTTAAGACAAATCTCTTCTCAACTGGTTGTAGGTGCCCTTTTAAGAGATATGAGTGTGTTTGAGGTTTCTAGGCATTTCTTATCATTATTCAAACTTCAAATGGCTCTATATTATTTTAATTGAGGTCTTAAAACACTTTTAAATTCTTAAAAGTTTTCATACCTTATCAAACTTCATTATTGAAGGCCCATTTCAATATTAGGTGATTATAAATGGCAATATGAGAGCTGATTATGTCTGTGAGTCTTGTAGGGTTTCTATGCTAGCCACTATGCATCTCATTAATGTTATAATTTATTTAGAATCACTAACCTTTCATTTTAATCTCAAATATCCCTTTCAAATCATTTTGACCCCTTGCATTCATTATTCTCCCCAAAATCTTGTAGGTGATTGTCTACTTGTTTTGACTATGTATGGTCTTGAATTATCCTTCTCCAACTCCACCATGACACCAAATACATATAGTGATTGATAATTCATTAAGAGAGGTCTCTTATCATTCATTTCAATTCCATTATTAATCTCAAATAATCTTCAAACTTTGTTGTTCACTTGTCCATGCCTACATTCCTATAGATCTATGCCTTAGGCAATTTGACTGTGTTCTTAGGAGTTAGGCCTATCAAAAAAACATAGGTGTCTTAAAATGGATAGTCCATTGAGAGATACTCAATTCATTTCAAAATCCATATCATATTTAATTAACTTCACTACCTCTGTCACTATGTACCTAGACATATAATCATGTAGGTCTTTCTTAAGAGCAATCTTACTAACCACTACTTAGATTTAGGTGTTTGGAATATCCTCCATTGATCCACTACTTTTTTAATCTTGAAAAAATCACCATACTTACATGCTTTGTAAACCTCCATTAATATTGACAACATGAAGTTTCATGGAATGACAAACCTACAAGTCTATTGGTGGCCATCTACAATATTGTGTGTTTGAAACATTTGAAAAGTGAAACATGACTATTAGGACTAGAGGATAATTTTAATAAAAGAATAAACACCTTTAAACATGAACTCAAAACTCCAATTTATTAAAAAAACATATTCAAACTGCTTCAAATCACCTAATTTTTATACAGGCACAAAATGTGGTCTCAATAACTGAATGAAAGAAGTGACCATTGAAGATTGTATGGAATAATTGGATGATTAGAAGGACATGAATGGATTTATAAGAGAGTATAGGATAATATAAAACCATTCAAATTCACTAGACCACTTGGGTAACTTATAAACTCCAAAAATATGATATTCACTTCAAACTATCCACAAAAACCACTTTCCATGCCAAAAGGACATCCACACATGCCACGAAGATGAGTGAATGTTTGTGATACATCTACAAACATCTAAGAACTCAAGTAAACTAAATTAAATCAGCCATGAATTCATATTTTTCACTGGATTTGATCTAAACTCAGCCTATGGTGTTTTAAGCTCTCAAAATGTAGTCTAGATTATTAGCAATTGTTCATAAAGCTAAGAGTACCAATCTAATGACTAATGCCACAAATTGGAATCCCATACGGGTCTCAAATGATTTTCAAAATATGAACCCCAACTCTACATGTATGGATTGTACCATTTGATTGATTTGGCCCTCACTAACTTATGAATGGAGTGATGGGAAAGAGATGTGATTTTCTAATTTTTTTGTATTTTCAACTTCCTTCCAAGATTTTTTGTGACCTTTAGGAGATGAAAGGACACATATGAAATGTTTTTACTTGCACATGACTTCAAAAAGTCTGTATAATTTATTTAACTCCTGAAACTAGCATTGAGAATCAAGAATCTAACTTTGTTTTGATTGCTCTAATAGGTGTGACAGTTGAGTAATAGATCACGAATCTTTGGAAGGGATCTTGTATGGATTTTTGAAGTTAGTTAACTTTTACAAACACAAATATTATCCAAAATCACCCTTTTCACTCATTTTCACCACCTTAGAGATAATAAATGAACCTTAAAGTTTCCAAAATGCCATGAAATGTTAGGACAAAGTGTTTAAGACATAAAATGATATTAATCAACCCCTAATCACATGTGACACAAATTTACCATGCTTTATCTCTCTATGACATGCCTAAAATAGTACATGACCACAACATGATTTTACCTTAACTTCTCCAAACTAATCTTAAACCATGCTAAAAAGGTTAAATGAAGACTCTATGGACCATATAAGCATGACATGAACACATAAAAATACCATGGCAAGTTTGATTTTTTTTTTTGGGGGGGGTGGCCAAATTTGACTTGGGGTCAAACCTGGTCAACATGAGCCTTTAAGAGTCCTTCTGTGTATTCCCATGATATCTTGACTATGACACATGAAATAGGTGGCTTACAATGGAAAGTAGAATATTTATTTCTCAAATATTTTTCATCCTATTCTTGGATCAATTCTAAATTTGTTTATGGCCAACCCATAATGTGTATGATCACTCACTCACCTTTACCTTATGATTTTACAATGCCTACATTATCTTTATTTTATGGGAATAGTAATCTTTACTTATATCTTAATTATTTTTGTGCTTATCTTGGGAAATATAGTGCAAATGATATAATATTTATTAAAACATTCCATAGAATACAAATGGGCCATGATTTATATTGATTTCACAATCTCCCTAGTGATTCCTTACATACATTATTTGAATTAGAAAAGGATTTTCTATCACAAATTATAAACACTAAGGAACCACATGACACATTTAAACCTATTCCATCTCTTCATAAAGGAACATCCAAACTTGTTTGTGAATATATTTTTAGACTCAAGTTTAGAATGCATCAACTTATATATAAGCCAAAAAACCTAGATAAATAATACATTTTTAGGGGTCTCATATTTCCTCTCCAAGATAAATTACCTTGTGAATCTTCTAAATATCTTTGATATAAGGTTGTGTCATTAAAAATGGAGATTTCATAATATAAAATACTCAATCTTAAAAATCACACTCTTTTTTGTGATTCTCCACCTAAAACCCAAGTGCCTAAAAAGAACACACATTCACCATTTTATATAAAAGGGTAACATGTATTACAATTCTTACACCTTCTCTTAGTGGATCATGACCATTTTATAAGTTAAAATATATTCAAAGTGAAATATTGCGAATGATTCTTAAATTGAAATTGATTATACTTCCTCCAATTAGGGATCATGACACATATAATGTGCCATATGCACGTGTACAGACACAAATTATTGTGACTACCATAGAACTTATGTACATTGACCAAATAGATGTCATGCCTTGCAAGAGAAAATTCATTATCTTATTGATAACAATGACATTTAACTTATTACACATCTATGTGACACAAATATGCCTCTTAAAGTTTAGCAACCTATACTACATAATGTGTCATATACTAAGAAAGAGATACCTAGAATTTCCTATAAAATAGGTACTTAAATAAGAAGATTATAAACAAAACACCCTACAAATAAAAAACATCCAATCATGTGGTTTTGAAAAATCTTACCAAGAATTTTTTTAATCTATAACCTATGGTAATTATTGTTTATATATTTGGAAAACAATGATAAGGGATTAGGATTGATGATAAAACTTAATTTAATACGTGCAATATTCAATTTATTAAGCCATTTATATATTATATTGAACATTGGAGTAATAAGTTTTTCTTAGAATATGTAACAATGGGATACATCTAATTGTCTATATCTATTGGTCCCTAAAAATGTCTTACTACATTTCACACAATGCTAAGTTTTTAAAAGTACAATGTTATATTACATTCTCCTTGGAAAAAATAAATGAATGTGACACTTGATAATGCTAGCGATCACATATCTTTTTATTTCCAATTTTATTTCTCTTTCAAGAGATGGAACAACTAAAAGGAAAGTAGAATATCTCAAGGTAGATAATGTTAAATTTCAAAAACAAATTAAATGGGTGTTAAAATAAAATTATTTTATTCATTACATCATCACTTCCCATTCCATCTCCTACATAGTTTTATTTTAACAAAATAATTTAATGTTCTATAGTTGTGAATTTAATAGATAAGATTCATCTACTTCTATTACTACAAGTCATGAACCCATGCCTATGCATATTGTAAACTTTGATTAATATACATGTATGCATATCATTGATTATCTTTAATTCATAGTTACTATGAGATTCAGCTCATACATCATTCATTATAAGATATGCACCTTTTTATCATATGTTTATGTCACACACTATATTTGATTTTTCATCACATGTTAATTTACATGCTACATTTGCCTAATATTTTTTGTCATATTGACGTGTACATCATACATGTCTCTAAGAAAAAAACTTACAAAGTTAAAATGCAAAAGATGGATATGAAATACATACATACATAAACACATAGGAAACACAAGTCAAAAAAATTATATATATATATATATATATATATATATATATATATATATATATATATATATATATATATATATATCACAATGGTTTAATGTCTCATATATAAACCAAAAATGGGTCACATAACCTAAGTGCATCTCATACATAGAGTCACATTATATGATGTGGTTTAGAGTTGTCATTACCAGTCAAATACCTATATCTAGCCTTATGTATTCCCATGGAACTACTCTCAACTATGTCTGAGGGCATTTACTTCACTCTACTACCACCTCTATCATTGCGACTAACTCTATATTTAACTAGCTTATGTGTTATCCTAATTTACTTGCCTTAACTTATCTACAAGATAAGTTATCATGACATCTACTAGAAGTGGAGTCATAGGTGTTACACTTATTTCCTCTACCTTCTATGATTACTTGAAAAGTTATCTCACTAGGGTCTCAACATCATCAACCTTTACTACTAAAAAAAAATAGTGCTCTCAACTGTGTCAAAGTGTCAAACAAATATGCCTAGTCCCTTACCTCATAAGTAGCCCTTCACCTCTATAATATCCAAAGTAAACAAACACATAACTACATTAATGATAGAAATACAAATGAATAGCACTAATATAGTTCAAAAATAAAAACAATCTTTAGCACTTGAAATATCAAAGGAAATCTATAGTACTATTGACCAAATTTGACTTTCTAGTCAAAATAGGGCATCTATAGGAAAAAACTTGAGATTTTGGGTCTATAGGGGATTTAAATGGATGTTATAAAGTGTTTTAAATATCAATTAATGTCATTTCATGCTATACTACCCTTGGTTATTAGTCCCCTAGGTCTATTTATCATTTTTGGGTCATTTAGAGGTCATTTTAAGTGCATTTAATGTTTTATATAGATTTTTTGGGAAGTGTGAAAGTTTCAAAAGGTCATATCACGTGCCATGTGTCCTAAAGAGTCTGAGGTATCTGTCCCTAATTGAAATTTGGTAGGTTGATCAGGAAAGAGTAGTTTTCCTCATTTTTAGGCCCTTTTGGGCACTTATACGGTCACCAGTATCTGATATTTAGCTTAAAACATGGGTGGAAGGTATATTTACCTCCCCGAATCCATTTACATTCCCATAATTTAAGGATAATGCAAAAATATGCTTCTGTAACTCTTTTTCTCATTTTTCCCTCTGGCATACAAAGAAAACTCAACTTTAAAAGCTCACCATGGTCGTACAGGTGAAATCAAGAGGAATGGTCCTGGGGGTGGATATTAATCTTAGTCCACTAAAAATTCATGGTAATAAGTATTATATTGGTGTAATATATTTTATGAATGATTATTAACAATCCAAATAGCTTTTTGGGAAATTGCATTGAAGAGGGGGTCTCCTTTCGAGCCTATTTTAGCTTTTCTTGATTTGTATTGATGTGATGGTGTGTTTTATGTGTTTATAAATGGTTTTCAACATGTTCTCATGATTTTTATTATCTTTGAAGCTCAATTGTTAAGAAAGTCTCTTATAGTGCTTGCTTCTTATAGTTTGCAAAGTTGGGTGTGCAGGTCCTGAGTTTTTCCAATGTCTAAGGAACTCCATGGAGGTTTTAACTTGTTTGGATATATGTTTGAAACATGTTTCATTCAATGTAATTCTAAAAGAGTATTCATTTGCCATGTTTCCTTTCCTTGTTTTCTGCCTTGTTAGCAAGTGTATCTACAATCAACTTCTATAGGGGCATTAGGAGGTTGTATGGATGAAAAGAGTTGGGAATATATGGTAGAATCCACTTTGGTCCTTAACACTCCCCATGAGTCATAATTCTAATGCTATGAAGGCCTGGAATAGTATATAATAATTTATCATTCCAAGGAGAAGTCATTCCATTTTTGGCTCTCAGTCTCAAAGTGTCTAAAACAATGGTTGTAAAGCTTTTTTAGATTAATTTTAGTCATTGTAGAGTAGAATTTGTCAATTTTTATTGCCTTGAACTTGTACCGCTATGTACCTAGTATGATTATGTCAAATTTTGGGGCTAGAGGGTAAGTGGAAAGGATGCTTTGAGTTCCTTCAAGTTGGCAAAAAGACCCTCAAAGTAAACAATGTAATCAATAGGAATTTGAAGGGAGAGTTGATTTTTACACTATGAAAGGAATCCCTAAGCATGTTATTACAAGAAGAAATAATTAAAATCACTCAAAAAAAAACATTACACTTCTTGATTATGATAAAGTAAGTAATTGCATCAAATGACTTTCTTGACCATCCCCTATCTATACACAAGGTACACAGGGAAGTACATACAAGTTTTGAGTATGGCACAAAAGATTATGTTGAAAGTTACTAGGGAGAAATATAAATCCTAGTATAAGAACTAAAAATTTAAATTCAATCTAATAAAGTTTGACATACTCCCAAATAAGCTTCAAATGGCCTAAAAGGCAATCTACAGGCCTACATATGCACCTATAGCCTGGTGAGTAGAGGTTAGGTTCCTTTGAAAGTAATGCAAAGGGTTTTGAAACTCATAAGGCATGTAATGGTTAAATTATATGATATGAGACCATAAAAATTAACCAATGACCTTATGCACACTTTTTAAGGTTGCAAATATCACCCTAGTAACCTACAACCAAGCAAGAAGTGATTGTCTCAGTCAAGAGAGAGAGTGGACAGTTGATAGGCATGGGAGGCTTAGAACAAGTTTGAGGATGAAAAATAAAATTATCACATGGAAAAAATTTGAAAAGGAGGTTACATAAGGTTATGATCCTTGGTCAACATGATAGCATGAAAAATTTGAAGAGAAGATCCCCTGCCCACTATCACAGTCAAACAGGGGCATGAACAAAGGAGGAGTCCATGAGGGTTTGCTACCCTAGAAAGCAAATAGATAGTTTCTAATGTGATAATATGGTCAGGTAACATAAATTTAATATAGAGAAATTCCTAATATCATTAAAAATCCATCCAAACACCTTTTCACCCAAGCAAGGTTGTCTCAGTCCATGCAGTTGGGCCAAAAACACCTTATTCCAAGAGGTAAGTTGTGATTATTAGTAGCAAGCAAGTTTACTAAGGACTTCTAGATATCCATGAGCTTAGAATAAGGATGGGAAAATTTTTGGGATGATATTTAGGCATAGGAATGGCATAAAAGGAGCAGCCACATGGATGTTTACACAATAACATGTAAAAATAAGGGTTTTTACCCCTATTTTGGCAAGATTAAGTTAGTTTGACCACCTAGACTTAGAATAAAATCAAAAGATTCAATATAAATGACTATAATTAACTCCTAGAGATCTCAAATAAGGCATAATACTCACTATTTTATCTCAGAACTACCTCAGTCCATGCACGCAGGAAAAGGACCAATTTTGAAAAAACTTTAAAATGAGAGACTTTCATTAAGTTTGACCACTAGAAGAGATGTATATAGTTGGGAGACACCTGGTAGGATAAAAAAAACCAATATATAAGGTTTGGATTTCAAGGGTTTGGTTTACACAAGAATATTTGCATGAAGTTCTAATGGGAAAACATACTCTCCCAACCCCAAACAAGGTGTCAACTTAAATTCCACACTTCCCAAGGAATTATAATTATTTGATTAATGTTTATAGGGTAAATTAGGATTATTTAACACTTGAGGAGTCCATTTAAAGGGAAGGATATCATGTATTATTTCACAAAGGGTAGATAGGTTGCTTGGCAAGGCATGATCCTCCTTCCAAAATAGGGGCAAAATCTAGTTTGGTTTCTTAGTGAGCACCCAAAGGTAATTGGACATGCTCATGGGTCTATTACCAAGATTTAAGTACATTTGGTTGGCATGGAAACACCAATAGAAATCAATTTGAGCCTCAAACATGATAAAACACTCATAGAATGTAAGAATCCTATTCAAGGGTCATTGTCTTTTGCTTGTATCTTCCCTAAACTCTTGCATGGGCCCTGAAGGTTTTTAGGAAAGTTTAAGGAGGTCCTTGAGGTGGCAAAAGTGCAATTTGAAGGAGTGTTCAATGTCATAGTTTTATGAACAATCACTAAGACCTAAAAAACCTTTTAAACACTCCTAAAACCCTTAACCAAACTTGATGGTGAAAATCAAGCCAAAAGTGCACCCAAATGAATGAATTGGACTAGGGTATAAAATCAAATTTGTATAGGACATTCTAAGGGTTCTAGACATATGCATTTTTTGTATGGATCCATAAAGAACAGGGTAGAAATGTGTTTATTTTCACCATTTTTGATGGTGTGCAAATTGTAAGAGTTAGAAGGTGAAATAAATTTTGAGGGTAATCTATAAACTTGAGATAAATCACAAAATTCACTTTAGCTCTTAAAAATTATTCTTAGTATCCTGAACAGTCCTTCACTTTTGGCCACTCTAGTGAGCCAAACAGTGAGCTCTGGGGTAAAGTGGTGAAAGGTGATTAAGGAAGATTTTTAAAGGATTCTTCTTGAAATTGATGATTTGGAAGTCTTTGATAGGTGTCATTCCCCATTTTTCATGAATTGGTATGAATATTTGGAAGGTTTTGAGTGCCAAGTGGTAAGGGTGCATGTGAATGAGCTCTTTTGAAATTGCCTAAGATGATTATGCATGTACACAATAATAGGAATGATAAAAGACCATAAAAATACATGGATGATGTTGATTGTAACCCCTCCTATCTTGGAAAACCATTAGATTTCATTTTTTGCAAATAAAAGAGGAGTTTTAGAAGGCAACTCAAGTAGGCAATTTCTTATGCAAAATTGGCATTTTTGTGCCACTCTTCACATTCCTTGTGATATATTTTGACAAGTGTACATCATGACTTGGCATGGTTCATCTCATCCCTATTTCAAAAGAAAATTTAACTCCCTTTTCCATATGGATGCATGTACAAGTGACCCTTGTACTTCTTTCTCTCTCTCCTTCTCTCAAACTCTATAAGAGTTGGCCATTTTGGCATTGTATGAGATGCTCCACCAGAGCATGGCAAAGCCCTACTCAATTATAAATATTATAATCAATGAAATGACTAAGTGTTTACCTCTCTCATATATTTTCATAGTATTATCTACTTGAATGTGGAATTTTCTTAGTGAAGACTATGGATTCCTTAGGATTGTCCTTCATTCTCTCACACTTATTTACAGCCTCTTCTTACAGGGCATATGAAGTGTTCAAGAGATGTTTATGGTTGAAGTGTTAGTATTTTCATTAGTGTCATACAAGACCTCTTGTCTATTCCTCTTAACCTTACATATCATCAATGACCCCACAATGTAATATTGATGCAAGAAGACATATATTTGGGAAAGAATATGTTTTAGTTGGTTCTTTGGTCTCAAGTGTGAAATGCAAATGGTTGGAGGTCATCAAGCTGATTTGGTGCACCACCTTTCATAGAATAGGTTTAGTTTCAGTTTTCCTAACCCTTTTCATCCCCCTTAAGTGATTAGTAGTAGGAGCAAGAGCTTCAATGATGCATCAAGGGGAGCTAGACCCTAATCTAGAGATCCACAGCCCTGAGGTGATTCCATTGTGTCACTTGAATGAGGAGATGTTAGTCCCATCTTATAAATTGGGTGAATTTAAGTGATAGAAGTTTTTGGCATGCCTGGTGGGACTATTGAGTCCATTCCTTGAGGAGTTTTGGTGTTCTCCTCAAGACATCAACCTTTGGAGGTAATTCTAACAAACATCAATGGTGATTCCATGTACACAAATGTTGGTTGAGCAGTCCAAGTATATCAATTGAAGTTGTTTTGTTGTTTCATAATCTTTTGTGAAGTGAATCATGGAGATTGGTGAGTTTGAGCTTGTTTTAACCCAAGTTGAGGAGATATGTTTGGATTTGCCTTTTCCTCTTGATTATGAGCAAGTTCTTGTCTAGCCTTATCATGATCCTCATCAAACATATGCTTCCAATGGTCAAAACCATCAAGTTTGTAGTCCATTTAGTCCACATATCTCTCCTCCAAGTCCTTCCATTTATAATTTCAAAATAACTTTCCTTAGTTACCAATAATACATGCTAGATCTTGAAATTAGATATGGTTGTGGTGAAATCATACCTAGTATTTGTATTGAGGGTGTGAGGAATGCCTTGGAAAAAATCAAGGAGTGGATACCCATAGAGGGGGCTAATTTGACCAACCTTACCTATGAAATTATTGATGTGTGTGGTTTTATATTCAATCTAGAGGAAAGATTGAGAGTTTATGAAAAAATCCAACCTTGTCAACCTCAAAATTCCCCACATCCACCTCCAAGTGTGTCATCCTTACCTCTTCAAAATTCTAGTCCAACCATGTTTCCTAATACTCCAAACCCCTCATACACTTCCCCAAGTTTCCCTTCATAGAAATCCATCTAAGAAAGTAACCCAAGGGATGAGAACATCATGGTGAAGTAGGTTCATTTGTTGGGAGAAGATTTGGAGAGAGAGAAATTGAACTTTGAAGCTCATCTTGAAAGGGAGTGGAAATTGGCCAGTCAAGTCTTGAGCCAATCCATCATGGAAATGGAAGATAAACTCTCTAATCCTATTCCTTCATTTCCAAATCAAGATACAACACCTCAAAAAAATCCAAGTTTCCTAGACATATCTTTCACTCCTTCATCAGCCTCTCAATCCCATGAAGCTATCCTTGAACCCACCTTCCCTAAATGGAGAGATGTAATGGCAGCTCATGAAGGAAAGAACAAGTCACATGGAGAATTTTCAAGAGAAGATAAATTTACAGCCAATGACCACCCTCCTATCCCTCCTCAAGAGATCATTGAATCCATTCTTCAACCCCCTCTAACTGATCAAGTTTGCTTTTCTAATAGGGAGAATTGTCTTGCTACTTGGGAATCCCCATTGGCCAAGCTCCCCATATTTGAAGTGCCTATGGTTAATGTCACCAAGAAGGAGGATGAAATCCAACTTTTATATTGGATAGAGGATGAGAAGGCGTTGACTGATAATGAGGGACATTTGCTTACCATGATGAAGGAAAAGTTGAGGGAGAGTTGGTAGAAGAGCTCTTTTTCAATCCCATAAAAGAAGGAGAGGTCTCACTTATTTTCCCATTTCATGACTCAGACTAGTAATCTAAAGAGGAACTATGGTAGATGTTTAAAGACACATACAAGGAAGCTGAAGGTTTCAAAGAGCCTACAATTCTATTGGAACTCACCCCAAGCCATGACAAGCAAGAAGTTGTCTCAAAAGAGGACATGTGGCAAATCTACTTGAAAATGTTTCAAGAATATGAAGAGGGTGAGAGAGATGACCTATAAGTTTAACAAGATCAAGATGAAGGAGAGAAATCACATGTCTAAGAACAACACCTCCAAGAAATTCTAGCTCATGATGGAGCCATCTATGATGATTTTGGACCCTTTGAAGGTGATCTAGAGTTTGTTTCTACATCCATTCATGAAGTTGGATCCACCCACTTCTAAGGAGAAAATTAACAAGAAAAAATCTCCCATGGTCATGATATAATCCCCTTTGAATAATTTGAAGACATTGTGACCATTGAGAAGGATGATGGAGTCCTTCAAAGAGAAATTGATTCACAACAAGCTGTCCCATGTCTAAGTATGCCAAATTATCATGAAGAGCTAGGAGGACAACAATATGAGACTTGCTTCAGGGTTCAAGAGGACCTTATCTATTTTTTAAATCTATGGGAGATGACTCCATTAGATTCTGAGCAAAGACAAAGAAGAAAAAGTAGGCAAGAGTCATCCACTATTCCTTCCAAAAAGAAGCAAGCTTGGCATCCTCAGTCATCTAGTGAGGAAGGAGACCTAAGTTACTTTCATTTTGATCCAGGATGGGAGGTATGAACAAAATGTATGTAAATATTTGTTTCTTTTATATTATGTTTGTTTTCCCTAAGTGCTTAGTAGCACAAGTGTGTTTGCTTTAGACCTAGTTATTTGTCTCTTTCCTTTGTGTGTTTGAGGTAGTCAATGGTTATCTTGTTGATCAAGGTTTAAGTCAATGGTCAATTATCTTACTTTTTTTAGTCCTTAGATGACTCCTGAACCCAATTTAATAATAATTCTATTGGTCTAGTTAGTATAACAAGCATACTACCCCCATGAGTCACCAAATTATTGACCAAATTTGACTTTCTAGTCAAATTATGGCACTTATAGGCAAAAACATGAGATTTTAGGTCTATAGGGGATTTAAATGGATGTTATAAAGTGTTTAAAATATCAATTAATGTCATTTCATGTTATACTACCCTTGGTTATTAGTCCCCTAGGTCTATTTATCATTTTTTGATCATTTAGAGGTTATTTTAAGTCAATTAATGCTTTATACAGATTTTTTGGGAAGTGTGCAAGTTTTAAAAGGTTATATCACATGAAATGTGTCCTAAATAGTATGTATTATCTATCTCTAACTAAAATTTTGTAAATTGATCAAGAAAGAGTAGATTTCCTCATTTTTAGGCCCTTTTGGGCACTTATAAGGCCACCACTATCTGATCTCCAACTTGAAACATGGGTGGGGGGTATATTCACCTCTTCAAATCCATTTCCATGCATATTCTTCAATTATAATGAAAAAATATGCTTTTGTAACTCTTTTTCTCATTTTCTCCATTGGCATACAAAGAAAGCTCAACTTCTAAAGCTCACCATTGGTCATACACGTGAAATCAGGAGGAATGGTCCATGGGGTGGATATTAATCTTAGTCCACTCCACTTTCATGGAAAAATATATTATATTGGTGCACTAAACTTTATGAATGATTGTTAACACTCCAAACAACTTTTTAGGAAATTACATTGAAGAGGGGGTCTATTTTTGAGCTTATTTTATCTTTTATTGATTTGTATTGATGTGATGGTGTGTTTCAAGTGTTTATAAATTATTTTTAACATGGTACCATGACTATTCTTGTCTTGGAGAGCATAATTATTGAGAAAGTTTCTTATAGTGCTTGCTTCTTGTGGTTTACAAAGTTGGGTGTGTAGGTCCTGAGTTTTTCCAATATCCAAGGAACTCTATGGAGGTTTCAAATTGTTTGGATCTATGTTTGAAACATGTTTCATTAAATTCCATTGTAAAAGAGTAGTTAGTTACCAAGTTGACTTTCCTTATTTTTTGCCTTATTAGCAAGTGTATCTATAGTCAGCTTCTATGGGGGCATTAGGAGGTTGTATGGATGAAAATAGTTGGGAATGTATGTTAGAATCCAATTTGTGCATTAACACTCCCCATGAGTCACAATTATCATTATATTAATTTCTAGGATATTAGATAAGCATTTTCTCATTTCAATGAGAAGTCATTCCATTTTTGGCTCTTAGTGCCAAAGTGTCTAAAACAGTGGTCCTAACATTTTTTTAGAGTACTATTAGTCATGGTATAGTAGAATTTTTCCATTTTTATCTCCTTGAACTTGTACCCATATGTACTTAGTATGACCATGCCAAATTTTTTTACTGGAGGGTAAGTGGAAAGGATGCTTTGAGTTCCTTCAAGTTGGCAAAAAGACATTGAAAGTAAACAATGTAATCTATAGGATTTTAAAGGGAGAGTTGATGTTTGCACTATGAAAAGAATACATAATCATGTTATTTCATGATGTAATAATTAAATTCACTCCAATAAACAACCTTACACTTCTTGATCATGAGAAAGTAATTGCATCAAATGACTTTCTTGGCCATCCCCTGTCCATAGAGTACACAGGGTAGTAGGTACAAGTTTTGAGTATGGCATAAAAGATGATGTTCAAAGTTACTAGGGAGAAAGATAAATACTATTATAAGTACTAAAAATATAAATTAAATATAATGAAGTTCCACATACTCCCAAACAAGCTTCAAAGGCCTAAAAGGCAATCTACAGGCCTACCTATGCACCTACAACCTGGTGAGTGAAGGTTAGGTTATTTTGAAGGCAATGGAAAGGGTTTTGAAGCTCATAAGTCATGTAATGGTTGAAATTATATTACATGATACCAGAAAAATCAACCAAAGACCTTATGCACACTTTTTAAGGTTGCAAATATCACCCTAATAACCTATAGCCAAGCAAGAAGGGAATGTCTTAGTCAAGAGAGATAGTGGATAGTTGACAGGCATAGGAGGATTAGAACAAGTTTGAGGATGAAATAATCAAATTGTAACATGAAAACAAGTTTTAAATGAGGTTACATAAGCTTATTATCCTTAGTCAACATGATAGTAGGAAAAATTCGAAGAGAAGATCCCCTACCCACTATCACAGTCAAATAGGGGCATAACCAAAGGAAGAGTCCATGAGTGTTTGATACCATAGCAAGCAAATATATGGTCTCTAGTGTGATAATATGGTTAGGTAACATCAATTTAATATATTTACATTCCTAATATCATGTAAAATCCATCTAAACACCTTTTTACCCAAGTATGGTTGTCTCAGTCCATATAGTTGGGCCAAAAAGACCTTATTTCAAGAGGTAAGTTGTGATTCTTAGTAGCTAGTAAGTTTCCTAAGGAATTACAGAGCTCCATGATCTTGTAATAAGGATAATAAATATGTTGGGATGATATTTAGGCATAGGAATGGCATATAAGGAGCAGCCACATGGAGGTTTACACAAGAACATGCAAAAATAGGGTTTTTTACCCCTCTTTTAGCAAGAATGAGTTAGTTTGACCACCTAAACTTAGAATCCAATCAAAAACTTCAGTAAAAATGGCTATCACGATCTCATATACCTCCCAAAATATTCACTTTTCATGGAAAAATAGGATTGATACTCACTATTTTATCTCAGACCTACCTCAGTCCATGCATCCAAGAAAAGGACTAGTTTTGAGAAAACTTACAAATGAGAGACTTTCACTAATTTTGAAAAATAAAGGAGATTTATACAATTTGTAAACACCTAGGATGACACAAAAAAACAATTTATAAGGTCTTAATTTCAAGTTTTTAGTTTACATAAGAAGCTTTGCATGAAGGTCTAATGGGAAAACATGCTTTCCCAACCCCAAAGAAGGT
Source organism: Torreya grandis (assembly GCA_037957365.1). Taxonomy (NCBI): domain Eukaryota; kingdom Viridiplantae; phylum Streptophyta; class Pinopsida; order Cupressales; family Taxaceae; genus Torreya; species Torreya grandis. The sequence goes on from JARHVA010008816.1 coordinate 151,804, forward strand.
GTCAACTCAAAGTCCACACTTTCCTATGACTTATAATGATTTATTTGATGTTTATATGGTAAAATAGGATTATTTAACACTCTATGATTCCATTTAAAGATAAGGATATCATCTATTATTTCATAAAGGGCAGACAGGCTACTTGGTAAGGTATGATCCTCCTTCCAAAATAGGGGAAAATTCTAGTTTGGTTTCTTGGAGAGCACCCAAAGGTAATTGGAAATGTTCATGGGTAAATTATATATATTTAGGTGCATTTATTTTTCATGGAAACACCAAGATAAGTCATTTTTAGCCTCAAATGTGCTAGAACTCTCATAGAATGCAAGAATCCTATTCAAGGGTCATTTTCTTTTGCTTGTATCTTCCCTAAACTCTTGCATGGAACCTAAAGGTTTTTAGGAAAGTTTAAGGAGGTACTTGAGGTGAAAAAAGTGAAATTTTAAGGAGTGTTCAATGTCATAGTTTTATGAACAATCACTAAGACCTAAAAAACCTTTTAAACACTCCTAAAACCCTTAAGTAGACTCAATGGTGAAGATCAAGACAAAAGTGCACTCAAATGGATGAATTGGACCAGGGGTATAAAATAAAATTTGTATAGGACATTCTCAGGGTTCTAGACATATGCATTTTTTGTATGGATCCATATATAATAGGGTAGAAAATATCTTATTTTCACCATTTTTGATGGTGTGAAAATTGTATAAGGAGTTAGAAGGTGAAATAAATTTTGAGGGGAAGCTATACACTTGAGATAACTCGAAAAATTAACTTAAACTCTTGAAAATTATTCTAAGTGTCTCAAACATGCCTTCAATTTTGGCCACTCCAGTGAACCAAATAGTGAGCTTTGGGGTAAATTGGTGAAAAATGATTAAGAAAGCTTTTTAAAGGCTTATTCTTGAAAATAATGATTTATAAGTCTTTGATAGGTGCCATTCCCCATTTTTCATGATTTTTTTTTCATATTTTGAAGGTTTGGAGTGCCAAGTGGTAAGGGTGCATGAGAATGAGCTCTTTTGAAACTACCTGAGATGATTGTGCATGTCCACAATAATAGGAATGATCATAGACCAGACCAATGCATGGATGATGTTTCTTGTAAGACATTATATCCTATACAACCATCAAATTTCATATTTTGTAGATAAAAGAGGAATTTTGGAAGAAAACTCAAGTAGGCATTTTCTTATGCAAAATTGGTAGTTTTGTGCCACTTTTCACATTCTTTGTGATCTATTTTGACAAGTGTACCTCATAAATTAGAATATTTCATCTCATCCCTATTTCAAATTAAAATTTAACTCCCTTTACTAGATGGACACATGTCTAAGTGACCCTTTGACTTCTTTCTCTCTCTCCTCTCAAACTCTATAAGAGTTGGCCATTTTGGCATTGTATGACAGGCTCCACTAGAGTATGGAAAAGCCTTGCTCAATTTTACACCTTATAATTAAAAAAATTACTAATTATTACCTCTCTCATATATTTTCCTAGTGTGCTCTACTTTAATGTGGAGTTTTCTTAGTGAAGACTATGGATTCCTTAGCATTGTCCTTCATTTTCTCTCCTATTTGTAACCTCTTATTGGAGGGCATATGAAGTATTCAAGAGATGTTTATGGTTGAAGTAAGTATTCTTTTCATTAGTGTCATCCAAGACCTTTTTTCTAGTTCTCCTAACCTTACATATCGTCTAGGACCCCACAATGTAATATTGATGCAAGAAGACATAGATTTGGGAAAGAGTATGTTTTAGTTGGTTCTTTGGTCTCAAGTGTGAAATACAAATGGTTAGAGGTCATAAAAATAATTTGGTGCATCACCTTTAGTAGAATAGGTATATTTTTAATTTTCTTAACCCTTTTTATCCCCCTTAAGTTATTAGTAGTAGGAGAAAGAGCTTAAATGATGCATCAAGGGGAGCTAGCCCCTAATCTAGAGATCTACCTCTCAATAGGAATACCCACATCCCTGAGGTGGTTCCATTGTGCCACTTGAACGAGGATAAGTTAGTCCCATATCCTCAATTGGGTGAATTCAAGTTGAAACAAGTACAAAAATGAAAAAACATTTATATTACATATCATCATCTACAGGGGTTACATCTACTAGGGGCCCTAGTGTCATAATGGCCCTTGGTCTTTCCCCTTATCCTCCTACTACCCTATCTTTCACTACATATGGTAGGGATCCATCATAAAATATGTCATTACGAACCCCATCTCCACTACTATCTTTTTGACCTACTATTATTGTAGGTTGAAACATGGTAATTAGCTAAGATCTTTTGGACCATAAAATATACTAGTCAATGAACCCTACATCATCCAATCCCATATCAACATAAGTATCATATGTATCCCTCATATTTTATGCTTCATCTCATTTGGACTAGGGGCCTGCACCTCTCTAACTCATAGTGGGCATCTCATATATCACATTCACACATGCCATGATTGAGGCCTATCTTGTCAAAAGATAAACTACCAAGAAACATGAGAAAAATAATAAAATATATAGATAACCATGGATATCCATGTACCATCTAGTCACTCTTATCTAGTGCATCATTTGAGCATACTTTTGACAAATGAGATTCAATTTGTATGGTCTCAACACTATTTGATCTTCACATAAATTATCAAATTCAAAACTGAATATCATAATATACCAAACATATACCTTATGGGCTCATGTATGTACCCATCATGTGGCATAAGGATCTACTAATGTCCACCCAATAATAATAATCCTTATCAATTGAATGACTACAATGTGATCATATGTCTAGATCTATAATAATTTCTTAGACATAATGCTACTATAACCCAAATCAATAATGAAATTATACATATATTTTTATCGATGTTGTAATGAAATCACTTAGATGATTTGTAATAATAGAATTATATATCACAAAATTAATAACAAAATAAAAAAATCCATAATAATAATTAATGAAAGAGCAAAATAATTGAATATTATGACTGAGCCACATCAAGGGGGCAATGTCCACAACAATGCAATAAAAACATAATTCATAATATGATGATAAAATGATAACCACTATCTCCTATATATAGTCTACTTATCCATGGTTATTCCATAGGCCGACCATACTAAGAACATTGATAAAAGCAATAATATAATATGAAGGTGTGTAAGCCAAAAGTTATCCACATATATCCTTATACACACTATAGGTTAATGGCATAACATGCCCATACAATTCAAAATAACATTGAATCAAACCAAGATATTTTTGTAAGAAGGATTCATCCTCCCATGTTGCATATTTAGAATGCAAGTTCTTCCATTTGATCAAATACTCCTTAATGGATTTGGTCTATAGTTGCTTAGTGTTCATGTGAAGGATCTCTTTAGGATCCTTAATGACTCTACCTTCTTCATCCAATTCAAGTAAATTGGTTTGAGTGTAAAATCTATGTCTAATTACCTTATTAAATAAAGACACATGGAATATTTTATGTATGCAAGTGGATGTGGGTAATTCCATCTTGTCAACCAAACTACCAATTTTTTGTAAGATATAACAAGGTATCTAATACTTAAGTGAAAACTCATTATCATTTTTTTGTTGCTTTAGAGATATATAATTATATGGAAATAAATACATAAATAACAAATCACATATGTCAAAATGCCACTCACTGTAGTGTTGATATGCTTGCTGCTTCATACTATTTTGTGCTATTTATAAATTCTCTCACAAACTAACTAGTACTTTTTGTTGATAGTGAATATGTTCCTCAATATCTCAAACCATAGGATGTAATATCAAAGCTGAAGTGATGGATTGGAGGTGATACCCATAAAATGCCAAAAAGGGAGACATCTTATAAGAAGTGTGAAAATAAATGTTATACTAACATTCAACAAGTGGAAACCAATGAACCCATTTATCTAGTTTGTTAGAAACCAAACAAAAAATATGTACCCTTATAGACATTTGTTGATTACCTCTAATTATCCATCATAGTGAAGATGATAATATGAGCTATGAGCCAATTGGGTACCTAAACATGCAAATAATTCATTCCAAAAATTACTAGTAAATATGGGAACTCAATCACTTACAATGATCTTTGGAGTACCATGCAATTTCATAATTATATTGAGAAAATCAAAAGCTACTGTACTAGTAACAAATGGTTGTGATAAGGAAAATAAATGAGTATACTTATTGAGTCAGTCCACAACTACCATGATAAAATTTTAACCCTCAAATTGTGGTAACCCAATAATGAAATCCATGTAAACCTCCTCCCAACTCTAGCTAGGGATGTATACAGGTTTAAAAAGACATGGAATCTTAATGGTTTCACCTTTGTTATGTTAACATACCATACATTCAACCACTTATTTTTGGACATCCCCCTCAAGTCCTTCCCAAAAAAATCTTTCTTGATTCTATGGTACATTTTCATATATCTTGAGTGACCTACAAGTTGAGATGCATTAATTCCCTGAAGGATTTTATATTTGAGTAGAGAATGATTACAGAGGTATAATCTAGATTTATATCGTAATGCATTCCCCTTTCATGTAAATTTTTCAACTCTGCTAGAAATCTAGTCAAGAATTTTAATCAAATCATGGGTAGAATTATCATTCCCCCATTTTGATCTTACTTCCTCTAGCCAATATGCCTACCAAATAGTCTTTACACATAACAATGCCTCAACTAATTCATCTCTCTAGGATAGTTCATCTACCACTACATTCTATTTACCTTTATTATGGAATATTTTAGAATCATAACCTAACATTTTAGTCACCTAGTTTTATTGTTCTTCAGAGGATAATAATTGATCTAAAAAATATTAGAGGATATCATGATCAGTATTTACCTAAAAGTGATGACCCATCATATAAGGTCTCCATTACTTGAGTGCATGTAGTATAGCCATCATAGTTTTTTCATATATTGGTTTGAGCCTATCTTTTCCCTTTATTTGACCAATTTTAAATGCTAATGGTCTACCTTTTTTCATTATTAAAAACTCCATGCCACATCTTGATGTGTCACACTCCACAAAAAAATGTTTTGATAAATTAGGAGTACACAAAACCTGAGTTGTGCACATAGCCACTTCAAATTGTTCAAATGACTTGGTAACTAAATTAATCCATTTTAAATAATATTTATTTAAAAAAGATATGAGTGGGGATGTAATGCTACCACAATTTTTGATAAACCTATGATAGTAACCAATTAGCCCCAAAAATCCTCAGAGGTTCTTGAGTGCCTTGGGAACCTACCACTCCCTCATCATTTGGATTTATTTAGGATCAACATTCACTCCATGTAAAATAATATGACCCATGTAATCCACCTCTTAGAAACCAAAATCACATTTATAAGGTTTAATATAAAGTTAATGATGTTTCATAACTAAAAGTGCATGTTTCACATGCTTCAAATGGTCTTCTCAAATTTTGTTGAAGATGAGGATATCATCAAAAAACACCAATACAAATTTTCATAAAGGGCCTAAAAATAGTATTCATATAAATATAAAAGGCCAAAAGGCATGATCATAAATTCATAATGGCCTTCATGAGTTCTGAAAATTATTTTTGGTGTATGTCTTCATCATAGATTCAAATATGATGATACCTAGAATGAATATATAACTTAGTAAAATAAACAACACCACCTAATTGATCTATGAAATTATCAATTACTAGAATAGAAAACTTATCTTTAATGGTGTATTTTTTGAGTTATATGTAGTTTTGGCACATTATCCAAGTGTCCTCTTTCTTCCATACCATGACCACTAGGGAGGAATATTTACTTTGACTATGCCAAATAATTCTTGCCTCCAACATCTCCTCTATTATCTTTTCAAATTCACTCTTTTGGGCATAGGAATACCTATAAGGTCTGATGTTGGGTTGTGTACTTATTGGAATGATCCTAATGGCATCATCATGCATGTAGCTTGGAGGAAGTCCTTTTGGCATGTCACCAAAAATAACATAATGGTCATCCAACACTCTTTGTAAATTAGGATGTGTAGAATGTTTGGTTGGTTGAACATGTATGGAAAATAGGCATGACATAAATCCCTCAACACCTTTGAGAATTTTTATCATATGATTGGAAATAACCAATTGTGGATATTTAGCCCATAATCCACATAGTTCAAAGGTCCTACCTTCTAAATGGAACCTCATGAATAGTTTATAGAAATTTATCTCAATAGTTCCCCAAGTGGTGAGACACTAAACTCCAAAAATAATTATATATACTCTCATGGGAATAAAAAACATAGGGGAATATAACAAGTATTCTCCCATAGAAAGATTAATGGTATGGAATTTTACTGGATAGTTGACGATACCACCATCTACAATCATGACTTGAAATTTTGGAGTTATGTAAATGAAATAGTTTAAACAAATAGCCAACTTACTGTTGATGAAATTATGTGTACTCCTAGAGTCAATCAACATAGTCACATTCTATTTCTTTAGGAAACCCACCACCTTAATATTTTGAGGAGTATTAATGCCTGAAAGTGCATGGTACGAAATAGTAGGTTTAGAATCTTGAGATTCATCCTTGGTTTCTTCCAACCATGCACCTAAATACTCACTATTTTCTTCCTCCTCTTTGGTTCCTTAAATGTAAAAAAACTTCTTTTTAACACATCAATGTGCTTTTCTCCATTTTCTATTATAGCCAAAACACAAACCTTTTACATCCTTTTATTCAATTTACTGAGGGGTCAATCTGGTAGGCTATAAAAATGATGGTGATGGGAATGTGTGTTCATGGACATTAGTGAAAGATCTTAATTTAATCAACTCTTTTTCCTTAGCCATACATGCCCTTGGTATGGATTTAGATACAGTACTAGGATGAAACATGTGAACCTCCAATTGGATGTTATCTTTGATGCCATCCAGAAATAGGCATCATATTTTCGTTAGTAACATCCATAACACATAAGGAGAGATTATGAAATTGATGAATGTAATCTTTTACAGTCCCAATTTGGCATACTTTGGCTATCTAGATGAAGTAGTTTTAATAGACATTATTGTGATAGTGGAGCTATAACTCAAAAAATATTGACCATGAAACTAGAACACCCTTCTTTTTATTTTGAGAACACAACCAATGATACCAAATGAACTACTAAGGTTCCAAATATAGAGAGGCTATGACCACCTTTTTTCAATAAATAATATAATGTAGATCAAATAAATTTTCATTTTGAGTAATCCATGTGAGCAGATCCTTACCATCAAACTTGTATAAGTCCACTTTTGGCAATATTGGCTCTAAGAATAGATTGGTACTAGAATTGTTTATATTGGGAGCCCCAAACTAGAGTAGTGGAGAGTTATTTTGTAAAGGTTGAGCAACCAAGTTGGCCAATTTCCAAATTTTTAGTTGTAATTGATATCTCAAGCCATTTATATCCCCTTATATCCCCTTGTATTCACTTTGAACTGCATGCATATCATATTTTGACACCATGCCATGTAACTTTGATTAAAGGTGTTTAATTTCCCTTAAAATACTTGAATCTAAAGTTTTTGACTCCATGTCATCCTGGTGAGGAGGTTTGGGAGCTTATTTCCCTTTCTCACATCCATAATTGTTAGGCCTAGCCACATACAAACCCGATGAGGGTTAAAACCCCCAAATAAAGTTTATCAACCTATGAAACTATTATGATCACCTCATAAATATAAATCCAATGATTGCTAATGTGAATAAGGGTGAAAATATTTAGCCCAAAAAAGTGTACTAGTAGAATATATCATTATGATCATCTCAAAGAGATGAATCAAATGAATTCTAATTTACACAAGGTACAAAAATTCCATACATTTATTTTTACTTTTATTTTTTTATTTATTATAAAAACAAGACCATGAACTTTTTGTCCTTGTAGTGCTTAGGACGCCAGATCCAAATCAGTTGTGCTAAGAAAACATACCCAAATTGAAGCTCTGATACCACTTATTATGAAATTAATTATACTATTCATAATAATATAATTATATATCATATAATTAAGAACATAATAAGCATATCTAGAATAAAAATTGGTAAAAGAGAAGAATACTTGAATATTATGACTGAGCGACTTCGAGGGGGAAAAATCCACAATAATGCAATAAATATATAATTTTCAATATGATGATAACCCACTAACCACTACCTCACATATATACTTTACTTATCCATGATTATTATGTAGGCTGACCATTCTAAGAACATTGAGAAATTCAACAAGTTAATATGAAGGTGTGTAAGCCACACATCAACCACACATATACCTACATGAACTATAGGTTAAGGGCATAGTAGATGACCAAGCATGGATCAACCCTATCTATTTATATTTACATGTTCCTTTATATCCTAAATAATAGGATTGATGCCACAAAATAAATCACCATGATAGTATTGGTTCTAATGGAAACAAAAATAAAAATGCTCAAGTACTACTGTAATCATAGAGTTGTCCCTATCACCATGATAAATAAAAATAAATTATCGCTAGTCATCTATATCGAGTTTCATAATAATAATAGAGAAAATTAGATCAGCCTCAAAGGCAAGAACATCCACATCAACACAAATGCAAACTCAAATAAAGGAGTAACTAACACATGACATTGCCAAGGCCAATGCTCTTAAAGAAAGAGTAATTGAGGAGAAGGATTATAAAGATAAGGATGATTTGCTCTAGTATAAAAATAATGTATCAAAGCATAATGCAAGATAAGGAATAAAAAATAAGGATGAGGTAGAAAGATCATCCAAGGAAGATGAGAAAAAAACATAAAGAAGACTTGTGCAAGTAAAAGATCAAATTAAAAAGGCCACATAGGAATAAACAAAAAATACATAGTTGATAAAGTTATGAAGTATAAATAAGATCTTAAACAATTGATAAAGTTTCAAAGGTTAAATAAGAACTAGAGAAGAAGTTACTAGATGATGCCACCAAAGTTAGTCATCTAGCTTGGGGCAAGTTTAAAAATGGTAGGTTAAGAAATTTTAGGTTAGTATTAGAAACAAGGATCTATAGAAACACAAGTTTCAATAGTCAAAGCAAAAACACAATGATATATAACTTCTATGAATTTGGGTTACAAATAAGGAGAAATCTAATAGGAATATTTGTAATAAAATGGTGAGTCCATAAAATCTTGGTCGATGGATTTTCAATCACTAGTACTACAACATACCACTTTTACTCGCTTAGTAACACAAATAAGACAACAATAAATAATCTCTATGGGTTCAATGACCCAACTTTCCCTACATACTTCTACCCAAGAAATCATTCTAGATGTTTCATAGATGTAATTCACAAAGTAGATAAAAGGTTTTCTTACATTTCAAACTTCCATGACATAGAAAGAAGATGAGATTGAGTAGTAAAATACTTGTTTGTGCACAAAGAATGTTAAGTTGCATGAGTGATTTAAAAAATAATGCAAGATTATTGATGAAACCTACCTGATTTTGATACAATAGCTTATGGGTAGCCAAGTGGTGGAAGCGAACAATTTTGCTACTCTTATCACTAGGTTAACTCATGATTAAACCACAAAGCAATGATTATAGGGTACTAAATCTCAAGTCCATAGATTATGCATTGAAACTGAGACAATATTGTTTTATTAAAGGAATATGATTGAGTCTTAGATGTATTTGTGATTCAAGATACATAGCTGTAAAGGAATATGATACACTATAAAAACTAGATCCAAGATACATGGAAGGACATCGTAGGTCAGATTTAAATCAAGTAGATAAATTAAAATTTGTTAAGGAGATCCAAGCACCAACAACCAAAATGGATAATTCTTTACAATAATATTTCACATTGAGAGATATTATTATTTCTATAATGCACACTTAAGAGTTGTAGAAGGGGGTCAAAATGAAAAATGACATAAGTAGTTTGGTAAAGCTTATAGTGGTGAAATAGATGATGAGGCAATCACACTCAACTTTGGTATAACGTGTCTCATAATTGATGAGGCCTCAACTAATGTAGTAAATATCATACTCTCTTCCCATATCATTTTGTTGGGCAAGCATTGCCCCACCTAAAATAGGTGTGGAAGAAGTATATAGAATCAAAGGTTTATCATTAGAAAGAGGATAAAGTGTAGGTAGATGAAGTAATGACTCTTTCATATTATCAATGGATTTTTGATAGGGATCCGTCCATTCTAAAGTAGTACCTTTATTGAGAAGTGAATTGATGGAGTGAATTCAATATGTCATTTTGGGGATGAGTCAAATAATTTCCCCAAGTTTACCTAAGTATGAATGTCAAGAATAGAACGAGGAATGGGCATGTTGATGATACCACTAATTTTGGTAGGGTCAACATCGATGCCATGGAGAGAGACTAAGAATCCTATAAATTTTCTAGATGTGAATCCAAAGACACATTTGTAAGGATTAAGTATAACTTTATATTTAAGGACATGGTCAAAGATGATAACAAGATTAGAAAGATGATTCTTATGATTTTTGGATTTAGCAATGAGATCATCCACATAAGTTTCAACAATTTTGTGAATTAGATCAAGAAAGATGTGAGTCATTACTTGTTGGAGTGTGCTTCCAGCATTCTTAAGACCGAAGGTAATTTTGACATACTAATAGGTGCCCAATTTTGTGGTGAAAGTTTTTTTATGTTGGTACTCGAGGGTAATATAAATCTAATTATATCCTGAGAAGCCATCCATAAGAGATAACATTTCATAACCAGACGTGGAATCAACAATGACATCTATTGAAGGTAAACGGATTTTTTAGGTATAAGAAAGATTAAGATTATGGAAATAAATATAAATGTGAATGACCATAGTGGCCTTATTTAAAACAAGAACAATATTAGAAACCATTCAAAATAATTCACTAGGTTAATAAATTTAGAATCAAGTAGTTTGATGATTTCCTTATGACATAAAGTGGAAAATTTGAGTGGAAATTTTCTTTATTTTTGACACACAATATTGACATTAGGATAAGTAATGATGTTATGCACTATAATGCTATGGTAAATTTTAGGCATGTCCTCATAGTACCAAGCAAAAACCTCACAATATTTTTCAAAGAATAAGCTAAAATTACCATGTCTGGTAAGTGAGATTTCATGAGAGATAGTAATTTTTCAAGGATAAGATGGAATACCATATTCAATGTGAGTGGTTTATTCAATAAACATGGCATTACCATCTTTAAAGTGGTATGGTGCATTAGGTAAGGCATAAATTACATTTGTATTGTGATCAATACTAGCAACTAAGCTATTGAAGCAAGGAGTTTTAATTTTGAAATTCTCAAGTTTATGATGCTCTCAAGGAAGTTGAGGTTCTCGAGCATAAAGTAACTCAAGGATAACTTCATCACTAGGCAAGGTAGGAAGAGGACCATAATACTCAACATCTACTTCAAGATCTGGAATTTGATTGCCATGGTGATCATACTCAAAATATATTTGATGATCATTAGTTGCCTTGGCATCTAGTGTAATTTCAAGAGTAGAAGAAGTAGGTGGATTAGAAGGGGTTAGACTATTAGTGGGTTTAGTGATGGGAGAAGGATAATATGCAATTATTGGATTGATAGGTGGTAAAAGAGATGTAGAAATTTTTAGAGGTTCGAAAGGTATAATTTTCTCTATCACTCAAGGATTATTAATAAGAGGAGAATTGGTAAGAGACACATGACCCTTAAGATCTAAGGTATGATCCAAAAAAATGGTATGAACATCCTAGTTAAAAGCATGAATTTGGGCTAAGGTTTTTTGATAGTGCTAGACATACAAGTCTCTAGATTGATCTTGGGCCATTATATAGTTATCATTGTATGTTAAAGAAATTGTACATGCTTAAGAATCAAGGGGAGTTTTTGAGGGTGAAATCCTGATATCAATAAATGTATGAGGAGGCATGATGAGAAGATATTGAAATAATTTTTCCTCTCTAAAATAATTGAAAGTGAAATCATATTCAAGTAAACAAGGCTCTTGAGCATTGCATGGAGGGGAAATTAGTAATTTCATCAATAAGAGGAATAATACGATCCCTGGGTAATAGAGAAGGAGGAAGCCATTATAAAATTTAGGGAGGTAACTTGGTAGTATTTTAAGTATGTTGCAAATCATTAGGCTCATCATCATCAAAATTTGCAAGAGTAACTTAAAAATCAAGATTCATGTTCATGAACTTGAGTAAAGGAGCACTATTGATCTTAGGAATATGATATTGTGATGTAGGATTGGGAAGTTGAATACTCCATGGGTTGAGATCATCTTCATACTTGTATCATTTTACATTATGTAAAAAAATTTATGCATTGGATAACAGAAGAATCAATGACCCTCATTCAATGAGTCCATGAATGACTAATGAGTATGTTATAAGATAAATAGAGATCAAGGACCATAAGCTTGGTTCGAATAGTCTTAGGTCCAATGGTTAATAGAATCCAAATACAACCAAATAGATTTTGATTTATCTTATCAAAACCATGAAAATTAAGATGGGTTTGCTTGAGATTATCCTTGATATAACCGAGTTGTTGGATGAGCCATAAATATGTTACATTAATACCAGAACCTTCATCAACTAGAAATTTTTAGATAAGAGTGGTATTAATGGCTAATTTGATGAAAAGTGGTGGATCATTAAAACAAAAGATAATTTCATCATTTATCATGTCCTCTTCAAGGAAATCAATAGAGGTATTAGAAGAAGGACACATAGTTTCAATGGTATTTACGTTGGTAGGTTGAGATTCAATAGAAGGTGGCTCTTCATGTAAGGAGGATGGATCATCAATTTCTTAGAGCTATTGCATAAGGAAATATGATGATAGGGAGAAGTACAAACCAACTCCATAAGTGGGATATTACAAGGCATATATTTGATTTCTTCAAGAAAGTTCCAATGTGACATAGAAGAACCAACAAAAGGTTTGGGAGGTAAATTAGAGTTTAGAGGAATAGATGTGGTTGGAGGATCAGAAGGAGGAGATGGTTCTTTTTGCGCTTCTGAATCAAGATTAGTAGTGGTAGTATCTTTAAGAATTTGTTGCTCCAAATATGGCTTCTTAGGCTTGGTAATGAGATATTTATGAGCATGTTTATGATGATAATTGACCTTAACAGTAATGACATATTGAGAATTGTTAAAATATTGGTCATAATCGATGTGAATGGCACAAACATCCTTAGTGTTTGATTGATTATTTGAAGAAGATTTTTGGTTATTTGAGGTAGAATATTTATAATTTTTTCATTTTTGAGAAGAAACAGTGTACTCTTGAAGATGAATATTGATCATAGCTTCATGATAGAATAAATCACCAAGCATACATGATACAAACTTTTTAGTGAGCCCCATACAAGATTCATGAGAATGCCTAATGTCAGCATGGAACCAATAAAATAGATTGGGGTCATACCACTTAGGAGGAGCATTGGGATATATGAAAGGTTTAGAGGGAGGTAAAAATTATTTCATTTGCTGAACTGAAAGAGGTGTATGAGGAGGTGAAGGAATATCAATTTTGGAAACTCCTAGTTTGGTTTACGTAGTATTACTAGTGATAGCTTTAGATGTTTATAAATATCCTTTAAGAAGTTTAGGATTAGTTTCTAATTTCTTCATAATAAGGTCTTGACATTTATCTTGATCAAGAACTTCATTAAGTATTTAGGGAGCAAAGGTTTGAACCTTATATTAGAGAGTGGGAGTTAAAGCAATGATAAAGATGTTCATTAAAGAGCTTCATTAAGAATGTTATGGTTGGATTTATGGGCCAATAATTTTCATCTTTTAATAAAGTCATGAGCTAATTCAGTGGGAGATTGTTTATCATTAATGAAGTGGCTAAGATAATTTTTGGGAAGATCATTGTGTTGAAACTCTTTAACCAAAGGATTAATCAAATATTCAAGTTTCCAAATAGAATGTAGGGGTAGTTGACTATACCATTCTAATACATCAGCAATGAATGTATTAACTGAGAGTTTAGTTATGGTGAGGGTATTAGTTTGGATCTGATCTTTGTAAAGGTTTCCAAAGGCTTTGAGAAATGAGGCAAGGTCTTTAGTCCCATCATACTTGATAGTTGGAGATATGTTACCAATATCAATGGATAAAATGAAGGGGGCCAAAGGCTCATTTTGAATGGTTTGAATCATCTTTTTATTCATTATGGGTTGAAAAATAACATTTCCTGAGGCATCCTGAAGAGGTGGATGAATGTAATTGGGATTAGCTTCAGGATGGATAGTTAGAAGTTGATTAGACACATTAATTAGATGTTGAATTTTCATCATTTTGTTGGTGTTAAAATTTTGCATTATGTTCATTTTATGGATAACTTGGGCTATAATTTGAGTTATATCAGGAGGTGGGTTGGTGTTGGTAGGAACACTCCCCAAATTGGTATTAGGGGGTAGATTAATAGAAGAAGGATTATTAGTGGGATTTTAAATTAAACTTGTATCAATTACTCCCACATTAGTTTGAAGATTTTGAAGATGAGAATTTTCTTGGTAAGTATAAAAAGGATTAAATTCATCAACTTCATCTTGAGGTGTTATTTACACCATATTATAGTTCATGGATGAAGGATGGGAAGAGGTGCCCCAAGAGTGATGGTGCTCTTGGGAGGAAAAGAGAGGGATAAATGAACATCCCATATATTATCTAAATGTATTTACGCTATCCAAGAAGATTCTTATAGGAGACTCCATTATGACTGAAGAGAGATGAATAAAATGCAAAGAAGGAGAAATAGATAACTAGATTGATAAATAGGGAATGCAAAAAGTAGTACAGGGTCAACTGGGTCAACCTAGAATAGAAATCAGGGCCTATAAACAATACAAGGTCAACTAGGTCGATCTAGTACAGTGAATAGAGGCTAGAAAAAGATATAGGGTCAATTGGGTTAACCTAGTAAAATAGGTAGGAAAAATTAAGAAGCCTATAATAAATTGTGAATTAAAATAAGATAATTTATGTAAGTAATTTAGAAAAGTAATAACTGAAAGGAAACAAAAAATCAATTGGATCAATGTTGGCCAACCCAATTGAGGCACATAACTCAAAAAATTACACCAATGTTGGCTAATGCAAGTTTTTACAATACAAAATAAAATTGATCAAAGAGAAAAAAATCAACTTGGAAAGTAAATACATAACTAATTGGTCAACCTAAGTATTTATTAGATTATTAGAATATGATTTTATATGTGATGGGAAGTTAGCTGTAAGCAAGGAACTAGAAAGCAATCTAAGGATGGTTTTAGGTAGTTTGGGTTGAAAAGGATCTATAGTGGTAATGATATAGGCTTGGTATTGGGGCTTATCCCATCACTTAACACACTATAATGATAAGGGTGTTGGGTTCTTAGCCAAAATATACCAATAACCATGCTTTATACTTGATCAGAACATGAAGTCAACTTCCCCCTTAGTGATGAAATTCAAGTAGGATGGCTTTTGATAGTCAAATGTTAAAATGATTATTGATATTTTGTGATTTGGTCATGTGTGCATAAAATAGAAAATAGTGAAAATAAATGGTTAATTCAAAACCACCTAATTAAGCTTTGTGATCTAATCTAAGCATGCAAGCAACAAGAAAATAAAGTGTGAGATAATTACTAGCATATAAGGTTAATTTCAACTTTGAAACAAGGTACAGTGTTGATATAGTCAACAGTGCATGCACATAATACAAAACATGGTTGATAGGTTTGATCCTATACTGTGGAAACAAAATATAAAAATGAACATGGTCGGTAGAGTCAACCTAGTTATCTAGATAATACATAGAACACAAAAATGGTTTGATAGGGTCAATCCAGTTAACTATGTAGGGGAAGTTTTAAAGACTGCTAACTGGGTCGACTAGGTCAATCAAGCTTTATAGAAAGTTATTATTGAGTGCCTAAAATGTATAGGGTCGACTGGGTTGACCTAGTATACTGAATAGGATACTTGAAATTGTATAAGGTCAATTGGGTCAACCTACTAGTCTGTATTAGAAGTTTGAAAATATGAAACCTATATTGGGTCATCTAAGTTCATCTAGTAGCCTATACCTAAAAACCTATGCACATAAATTAGAGTTGGGTCAATGTAGTCAACTCAATATGGTAAATATATGATGAAAATAATGATGAAAAATAAATAAGGATTGAAATAAGTGAAAAAATCCTACAAAGGTTAGTTCATATTAGGTTCACCAAAATGTGTGCAATCAAAAATGCATCATGTCTAAAAATCAATCATGGCTCGAAGAAGATATAGAATAGCTATACTTTCAATTGGGAATATATTTGTTAACTGAAAACATGACCAATATGGGGATTAGATAGACCTAACTAGTGGTTCACTTATCATAATACACCATAATAAAAAGGGTTCCAAAGCTTATAGTCTAACACAATCATGCAATAACCCTAAAAGAGTCCTAGGTTTAATGTTTCAATTATATATAATAATAAGAAAGCAATTTTAATCTAGTGTATACCAAAGCTTTTAGCACAACATGAGGGGTTAGTAAAGTAATCAAAACATGCATGGGAGAATCTCAATTAAGCTAAGTATGAGTAAGACCCTAATACATGGAATATGAAGAGTAATATTATTCAAGCCAATACTTATGCTACTTGTATGTACTAAAGAGAGGAGAATAAAGTTAGAATATACTTACCTAAATGTGAACCCATAAATAATTAATATTTTCCTTGGTCAAAGGGGATTTGTAAGAGGTTTTTATGGTTTTTAAGGATAACTAAGGAAGGCCAAAGCATCCAAGACTTATCCACAAGACTAGATTCTCCAAGTATAAACCCTTTGCTAAGACTCTTCAAGTAGAATGGTGGAAGAGCAAATTGTAAAGAAGCATGAGTGAATAATAACTCTTGATTACATATTAAAATAATGATGAAATTATCTTAATTTATAGGTGGATCTCATCCTAAATCCTTCCAAATATGTCAGCTATATGGGGTCAACCTAGTCAACCCTATATATATATGGGAGATAAATCACTAGGTCCTGAGCTAGGTCGAATGAAGGGATAATAAAGCTCTCAAGTGAAAATAGATAAAAATAGTACAGGGTCGACCCAGTGGACTTTGTACAATAACTAGAGGCTAAAAATTATATAGGGTTGACCTAGTTGATCTAGTAGAGTCAACTGGTGAAAGGGGATCAAGGCGAGGAAAAGAGGGATGGAAAGAGGAAAAGGAATGGATGAGTGATCAAGGGAGGAGTAATATCTTAGGGAATGGTTTTAGGATCTAGTTGGATTGGTAATAATGTGTCAATAAGGGACAACATTCTTATGAAGCACCAAAGCTTTGCCCACCCCTTTCCTAGTACACCCTTTAAGATGTGCACTCAGAGAGATCGAGTCTCGATAGGTTCCTGCAAGATGTAAAGCTTCAGTATTTGATAAAAGTTGAAAATATTATGTGTACATAGGAAGTAAAAAAAAATATAGGAAATACTAATGCCTCACCCCCTAATTCTAATTGGTCATAATTTAGGTAACACCCATTGGTTGTGGTAAAGGCTTAGTCCTATTAGCTAAGTAAAATATATCCTAATTACTTATTTTTTAAAGGTATATAATAAGAAATGTCTAAAAATTACATTATGACAACTAACCTAATACACAAAACCAAATTAAACTAGCCTACCTAAGTAAACTAAAAAGGAGGTGCATTTGAATGTTTGCACCACTCCCACCTTAAGTGTAACTTAGGTAGGTTTTACAAAAAATATTGAGTCGTAAACTCATAGATGGATCTCAAAAACTAGGCATGATGAGGTACCCATGTACAATAAATTCATAAAAGTATGGGTTGATCCAAAACTACAAAGTTACATTCAATGTGTGTAGTTCATCACCGAATTGCATTGGATGTGCTAAAACTTCAATTAAAGAAGCATTGGGTGGGATGATCCATCACTAAATAACTAATAGAAGTAGATGTTGAGATGTGCCATAAGGATACCATAGAGAGCTACATAAAACAACCAAGAAAGTAGTACAAAAATACACCTCCTTAATGATGAATTGGTGGCATCGATTAAAAAATAGAGAAAAAGATAATAGAAATATATCAAGGATGACATAAAAATATAAGATTCATAAAATAATATTACTACCTTTGTTGGGAGAGTCATTACATGGATCATAAAATAACACTAAATTAATATAAAAGACATTGGAGCCACCAAAAGTTATTCCACACTCAATTAGAGATGGTCAATCTGTCAAAGAAGCCATCATGAAGATGAGATTTTGTTCAGGAAGGGAGTACTATTAAGTAATATGACAACTGTATATGTGGAGTGGATACACTATAGAAAATGATTGTCAATATAACCTATGTAATATTTTTTGTCTATATCACCACACTAGATCTAAAATCTATTTGAGAGGAACTCTAATGGTGTATGAGAACACTTGCATGTAATCTAGTGCCATGTGGATTAACGAAGCATGCAAGGAAGTGTCAAAAAAATCCACTAATTAAGCATATCATGCCTTAACAAATATAAAGGGATCACAAAATGACTTATAGGCATCTCATATATAGATGATCTTGAAGGATACTCTGAATAACTTAGAGGACATACATATCTATATGAGTCTACATCAGGGTTAGGTGTCTCATGCTTTAGTGAAGGGTCAGGTCTCTCATGACTAATTAAAAATGATATCAATGTTGCAAGTCTCTCATGCCTAACAAAATGTATAAATCCCTCAAGACTCACATCACTCAGAAAGTGTGTAAAAGAACTAATGTGTCACTGAATGTCATCATTAAGAGTACAACTAAAAAATACAAGTGTTAAGTTTACATGAAGTGGTTATGATGAAGATGAAGCACATGGATGATACCCAATGTCATGGAATTTTTTATAACATTTGGATTGAATAAGTATTACAATTCCTCGACTGTGATTATCAATACCTCCACTAGAATAACCCATGGAGTAGAGTAGGCATGAACAAATCATTGTAGGGAGCTTCTTGAATGAAGCAAACACATTTACAAGATGTGTAAAAGAAGTGGGAGCTGAAAAAAATGCAACCACATTTTCATCAGATATAAAAGTGAATTCATGATCTAGTAGAACATAGTTTAAAAATGCATCAAGATTATGCATACCGAAATCAGGAACAATGACAGTTGGTGTACTATGTTCAATAAATTAGGAACCCACATGAGCAATCTATTGTTGTAATAAGTTAGCAGTGTCATATAATGTATGAATGAGTGCATTTTTGTTTATAATCTAGAAGAGACTTAGGGTGTTTCATTTTCTTAATGGAACCACATTTAGAAGAAGTGGGGGTTGAAAAAAATGCAACCACATTTGCATTAGATACAAAATTGAACTCATGATCTAGTAGAACACAATTTAAAATCCCATCAAGATTATGCATACTAGAATTAGGAACAATGACAGTTGGTGTACTATGTGCAGTAAATTGGGAGCCCACGTGAGCAATCTATTATTGTAACAAGTGAGCAGTGTCATGTAATGTATGAATGATTGCATCATTATTTATAATTTAGAAGAGACTTAGGGTGTTTCATTTTCTTAATGGCATATTCTCCTCAATAGATTTGATTGGGTTCTCCTAAAAAGAACATACCTTAGAGAACAACGTGTCATTTTGTGTTTGCAAATTATTATTAGCTTGCATAAGTGAGTAAACTGTAAATATATTGGCTTGAAAAATTATAATGATCAAGTTAGACACAATTCCCTAAAAACATCCACACAAGGCTATAATCCATTCAAGAATAAGGGAAAATCCTTCCATTGCCAATAATTATGCACATTTACTTCAATTTTAGGTTTTTTTGGTCTAAGAAATGGGTGATTCACCTAATGGAATATAGATGGTAGGTTTTGATTGTCTATGTATGGAGGCAGTTCTGTGTGGGTACTGTCAGGGTGGAATACATATGGTAAGTTTTGTTGGTCTATAATAAAGTCTTTACATAAGGAACGGCGTAGAAGGGTAGGATAACTAGTTAAGCGTGTTGTGGGTGACAAGGGTGGTAAGATTAGGGGATGCTACTAGGCAAGCGATAAGGATTGATAGTGGGCATAGGGGCATCCAAGGAAGCCTGTGAGGGTCGTGGGGAGGGATACCTTGCTAAAAAAATGTCAAGAAACCATAACAGGAGATCTGTAAACTTTTTTTTTGCCAAATGTTTTACGTACAAGAGAAAATTGGGTAGATATTTTTTTTAGAAAATTAGTGAGAAGATTTGAAAATGAAAATTTTGAAAAAAAATCCATAAACCCCTTGAGGCCACCTTAATCCCTCCTAGTCCCTTACAACCTACAGAGTTCAAACTATCGTAAAAATTTAATCATAAAGCTTAAAAATATGATTTTTTAAAATTATAAACTTTTCATAATTATTTTGAAAAATATCTACCTAGCCAATGAAAATTCTAAAAATAAATTAAAAATGCAAAAGTGTCCAGAAACTCCTTAAGATCACTTATTCATGCCATAAAAATTTAAAAAAAAAAAAAAAATTTCCAAAAAACTTATATTAAAAAAATTGATTTATTGTTGTATATTAAGACTATAAGGAAAAAATCTAAAAGCTCAAAATTAATTAAAATAATAATAATAATTATTATTAATTATTTTGAATGACATGTTAAAAATGTGTAAAAAATTGATTTTATTATTATTTAAATTTGTTCTGAAAGTAAATAAAAATAAAATCATTTCGATTATATCAATACAAAATTTTAATAATTTAAAAATAAAATATATCACAAAATTTCATAAAATAAATTAAAATACAAATTAAATAAGTATAAACCATTTTAAATGTAACCTAACAAAACTAAACTTTTACAACATTTAAGTTTTAATTTAAAAAAAAAAAAAAATCCAAAATATATTACAAAACTTCGTTTAACAAAATTTAAGTACATATACAAAACATAAATGTCAATGGATGAAATATTAAATGTGTTCCTCCATTAAATCGACTTTCTCTTGTGTTTTTTTCCTTGAACGACCCCCCTCTATCAATTTAATTTGAAAAAATAAATTTAAAATAAATAAAAGAAAAGTTTTAATTATTATTATTTTTTAAAATTTTAAAATAAATATTATTTATTTTAAAAAAATAATCAAATATTAATTTTAATATATTTTTGAAATAAAATTATCAAACTAAAAGAAAATTAACTTTTTTTTCAAATAAATTTGGACCAAATATTTTAATGTTAGTATAAAATTAAGAAAAAAAAATTGAAGTGTTTAATTCAATAAATATGGTCTACAATGAAGTGTAAACCCAAAGATTTGACTAACTCTACTAATTCAACCACAACCCTCAAGTAGTTAAATTACAATGTTAGTAAATGATTCTCTTTCACCATCATCTTAGCTAAATGGTAATAAAAGTTTAAGATGGCTCTCTCATTAAAGTTATCTTTAAGTTAGGGGAATTCATTTGATCGGTCTCAATATTATATATATTTTTTAATAGTATGTAGGATTAGGTAAAAAAAATTATTAAAAAAATTTTAAAAAATTGAAAAATTTATATTATTTTTATTTATTTTTTAAACATTTAATTATGAGATGAGTGAGTCCATATCCAATTTGGAATATAAGCGGAGATTTTAGTTTTTATATTTCCACTAATTTTCGTACTTAATCACTCTATTAATTTTATGTTCTTTTTATAAATACACTTAATTAATTCACCAAATATATGTACTCCTTTGTAATTTCACTAGTATGTATATTTGCACTTAATAAATCTGTTAATTTTAAGTCCCTTCTATTTATCTTAATCAATCCACCAAATTTATGTCATTTGTAAATAACTTGGTCATTGGTGGGATTTAAACTTGGATCGCTCAAATCAAATGCATCTACTTATACTATTACAACATAACTGAAAAAACTAGTTCACTTTTTATTATCATAAATTAATGAACTTATAGATTATAAGTAAAGATCCTTTATAACACTAGAATTTGTTCGAAACTTTGTTTTTTAAGTTTCTAAAATTATATTAAATTTTATAAAATATTTAAAAGCAAATCATTGAAGTTATAATGTTAAAATTGTGACACATATAGTCATTAAATCTATACAATTCTAATTTTTTATTTTGATCTTTACAAAATTCATATCATTTAATTATTTAAATAATTGTTAAATCTTACAAATAATTATAAAATTTTCTTTTAAAATCTTTTAAAAAATAAATAAATTATATAAATTTACATATTATTGAAAAAATTGAAGTGAAAAATAGAAATACAACAATCCACACATTTAAACCACAAAACTAATGTAAAATTGACAAACAGGGTTTAGTACACATTATATATCATAAACTGCCTCTTTATACCTTGCCAAACAAAACTGCATTTAATTATATTTAATAAGAAAAATTATTATTGACACTTTGCAAAATAGTGAAATCTTTTCCGAAAGGATGATATTTGATATTTGGCTAGTGTGAAGATATATACCACATTTTGTTAAAGCTATCAACAATATTTATCAAATATAAATATAGATATAAAAATAAAATAGTGAAATCCCTCTTTATCAAATCTAAATATGATAGTAGAATTTAATATACATATAAAATAGTGAAATCCATTCTCACCAAATCTATATGTTATTATAGATGATGTTTATGTATGTGTACAATTTATTAAAGCTAAAAATAATGAATAGAAATATGTGATTTAACTTTAAATGTTAGGAGATATTTTAATTTATGCGATATTCTATTTTTCAAACACTATTTTATTCAAAATGTTAAGCCAACCCACAAACTTACATTCTTCAAACACTATTTTAATCTTAATGTTTTTGCTTGATTTTAATTTTGTCACATTATCTTTTCCAAAACACCATTCTGTTCTCAATGGTAGAGCAAAGGACAAAACAACTTATGAGCATTATTTTTATTTTTGTCTTTAATGGAATCGATTCATGCACCTACAGATGGTAGAGCAAAGGACAAAACAACTTATGAGCATTATTTTTGTGATGGCTGACAGGCTGAAGATGCCCCTTCATACTTTCACTCAATAACATCTGTAATGTGGTATGTATTATTTGTATGTGTATTTTTGAGCCGTGCATATTAACTAGCTATTTTATTATGTAACATTTTTATATATAATTATTTTATTAATATTAATAATAATTATAATAGAATATTTTATTTTAGTAATAGATCAAATATTTTATATTAAAATTATAAGTTATATAAAGAATTTGTATTAAAAAAATTAAAGTAAACATATCATTCAGAAATTAAATCTATATAATAAAGAAACCATCAAATAATATAAGAAGTCCTTTCTGAAAGCACGGTAATATTATGGGTATATCATGTATGGTATCCAATATGATGTTAAGTTTGAGGGTATACAAAATATGATTAAGGGTTTATTTTTGTTCAAATTTAATAATATCGATTATTGTAGAGTCATTTTAATTAGTGGTCCTCGTTAATTCATAACACGCTTGTGGTGTTTTCTCATTGAACTTATGATTTATTGTCTATGAACAAGCTATGTTGAAACTCCCTATTTGGATAGAGTTCCCTAGACTCTTGCCCATTTAAAATTTTCTAAACATGTTACCTAAATCACTAGCATTCTATAAGGTTTGAGAAAGCCAAGTTTAATGCAGTTAGACCACAAAAACACATCTACATTGAAGTTGATTTGTCTAAAAAGCTCAAAGAGACTATTAATATAAAAACATGTGACAAAAAATTTAGATGAGGTGTGTTGTATATTAATATGCCTAACACCTGCTTTGGATACCAAGCCACAAATCATAAAATTTGAGAATGTCTTTTAATGGCCAACTCAAAGGTTGCTCCACCACCCAAAACCTCTCTCGAGGCAAATAAAGGTGTATAAATATTCTTTGATGGATGGACCATTACGACCAATAAAAGGGATACCTAGCAACCTCACATGGCAGGAAAGGCTTCAACCACTGTGTATAAACTCATAAGTGGTTTAATGATGGCTAGTAAATAATTGATTTTTGCCACCTAGTAGGCAACACATCTTATTATAATCACTCTACAAGAAAATGCTTTTCTCCAGGTCCTTAGAGCCAAATAATGGGTTTTCACCCAACACAACTCCCTTTTGAGGTGAAAGAATAGTTCTCAACAAACATGTATATCATTTTTTTATATCATAAAGTAGTATACAACTAAGAATGTAACCAATCCCCACCACTCCAAGATGGTGAAAATGTTCAAGATAAATGAAAGACATTCCATTTAAGTGACTTTATGAAAGGTAACCATCAATGCTCCCTGGATAACAACTTTTCAGTTTTAGCAGAGGATGGTGAGGAGAATAACATACAAATACATTTTATTCCATGATTGTATATTCTTAGAATGTGCGAGGTTTCCTTGACATGAACCAAAAGTCTATTGTAAATAATACATGTTAGTTATTATGGAAATTATTTGTTTATAATAATTTAAGATTTTAGATTTAGACTCAACATCACCATCAGATCAATTTGGTCTGGTGTTGTTTTCCAAATGTCAAAGCATCAAAGTGTTCATGGGGATGTGATTACGTTAATTATCACTTCTTTATCACTAGATATTATTACTTGGGTTTGGACCCCATGCATCAGGTGTGTGGACCATCTTTGACTTTAATGGTCATTCCATCTGTATTTCCAACATTTATGCTTCCATTGACAATATTGAGAGGATGGTGTTTTGGTAGTGGTTTTTTTACTCACTCCCTCATGCCAACTAGATCATATATGGCTATTTTAAAATGATTAATTCTAGAGAAGCCAAAGAGGGGCTATTCTAGATATAGTGGTGTGATAAGTTCATGGTTTTCAATGTGTAATAAGCTTGATTTCAAAGCTTAACCACCATTTCCACTTCCCTACCACCCTAGTATGGATTATATGGTCTAATTTATGCTAAGGTGGTGAAAGGGTGGCAAAAAGGTTTGACTGAGCTTTATTTATACAACACATAATATTTTTATCTTTGCCAATAATTTTGACCAACATGTGTTGGCAATCTCAGATGATTTACTATTAGAACACCTTCCTATTAGATCTGAAGTCAAATTAATTACCCCCTAAATGAGGAATGACAAGTCATAATTTTAACTTAATAACGCTCACCTACATCACCCTTGGATCAAGAACCATATCACTAGAAATTAAAACCTTGCTACTAGACCTTATAGAGCTTCTAGATGTATAGAGTGGTGAGATAATTCCATCAATCATAAACTACATTTTTATACATTTATGGTATGTAAAAACATATCTGCCATTACAATGCTCGTGATACTTCACAATGTGAATTATTTGGGTTTCATAGAAATTATGAAAATTTACTTTTAATAAGTATATAAAAAAAACATGTTTTCTTATGTAGGCACAATAATGAGGTTGAAGAACACTACCAATGTTGGGGAGCTCAAATTCGAGCACATATACACTAGTAAAAAAATTATAGATAGAGATTCCAAGGGGTTCTTCACTCTTATCCATTCCATGCAATCAATAGATCATTTCGAATGTATCAAATAAGTTGATACTCATCTCAATATCCTTCTTGATATCTAGAATTTTTTTTGTCTCCCATTACCACGTGTATGTGATACTCAACCTTCCATACTTGAGGGAAAAATTTATTTGTCACAATGTTTTTAAGTGGTTCAATCTAAGCTCACTAAAGGACAACAAGTGGATTTTGATCAACTAATTTCCATTTAGGATCTCTAGGAGAACATTATGTTCATGGTTTTTGATAAATCAGTGTTGATGAGTTTCTATGTGAATTATACCAAGAGTTTTGGGATATTGTGGGGTCATATTTACATAAAGTGTGCCTTGAAGCTATTCAAACCAACAACTTTGGCAAACTTATTAATCAATGTAATATTTAATTCATCCGTAAACCTAAGGATATATAGATTTTTATAATTTGGAGACCTATTACCCTTACTAATTTATCTAATAAAATTGTTTCTAAAACTATTTCTCTTAGGGTTGTGTACCTATTATCTCTTATTATTTGCCATGAGTAATTTGGGTTTATACATAATAAATGAATCCTTACGAAAACTATTTTTATTTGGGAGGTAATGGAATGGGATAAAACATCTTATCAGAGGGAAATATTCATCAAATTTGACTTTGAAAAAGTATATGATATGATTGAATGGCCTTTTAACTTGTAATGCTTCTAGATATAATGTTTGGCTATATGTTTTTTTAGTATTATTAAAAGATAATTTATAATATCAATGTTTGTGTCACCATTAATGGTGTCTATTATAAGTAGTTTGATTTTTTTGGGTCTATTCACCAAGGGTTTCCACTTGCTCATTCTCTAGGTATGTGTTGGCTATTGAGGGGTTCAACTATGCATTGGCAAACTATACTTGTAGAGGGATAATTAAAAGGAATCTCTCTCCCACACTCTTAGAAACATATGATTAATAGGAATTTTGTTGATGATTCCATTATCACATTGGTCAAGTGGTGTCTTTGATCTCCAATGTCATGGAGTTTCTTAAAGTGTTATGTTTACCTATGGATATTTTATCCAATAGAATAAAATTTAGTGATATATGCAATCTTTCTCCCCCTTTCCCACTTAGTTGCACAAGTAAAAATGACATTAAATTCAACTTGGTGAGATATTCAAGTTCATTTGTGTCAATTTTTGTTTCCAATCCACTCCCTCTAATTTTTAGAATAATGTGATTCAAAGGTTTGATAAAATAATTGGTTATTGGATTTCTAATCCAATCTATTTTTCAAGAAAATTTCAAGTTTATTCCATGGTGTTGGTTGCTACTCTATTTAATATTCCTCTTGTTGGGCACATTCTAAGTCTACCTATGCCAAACTTGAGACAAATTTGAGGGACATTCTTTGGGATAAGAAGAAAATAGAACATTCCACAAAGTTTCCTAGGATATTTATTGCAAGCCAAAATATCTAGGATGCCTAGGTATTCTAAACATCAAAATCAAAGGTCTTATCATATGTGTTAAATGGATCATTCATGTTGTAGAAAGTAAAGAATAATAGAAGTTTTTTCTTAAGAACTATATTACACAAGGTAGTCATATTGTCAAGGGAGCTTAGAAAGGGTTTAATTATCAGTCCTTGTTGCTCATAAAAGTCTTTGTCTCCATTTGGAACTTTTGTTGCCAATAGAACTTAGAAGACTTGGGAGTTCCTCAAAAGACACTTAATATGGGATGGAGATGGATATAAATTTAGGATTTTTCTTAATTATGGTTCTCTTTAGTGGTCTCCTATTCTTTTTTTTTTATTAGTTTCCCTTTATTTTGTCCTAGTGATGAAAAACATACAGTTGTTTTGAAAAGGAATTAAGATCATCTATGATATTTTTTCAAGAAATCCAAGGAGTGGGTGCCTTGGCCCATTCTAAGGGATAAATTTTGATTACATGATAGTGATTAGGTTTCCATTATAGAGATACAAAATGCCATACCTGATGTGCATCCTCACAATATTATTATTCAATCACCTTCTAGATGGTGGATAGATAAGTAGTAGCCAATTGAGACCCCCTTCCATGGGTATAAACCCTTATTATGTTATCAACCCATTTCTACATAATATTTACAAATTAATGTTCTTAATGCCAAATGGAAAGTTAGTTCCACTGAACAAGTGTGAAAAAGAAGAATTGAAAGAGTGTGGGTTATTATCATAGAGCTTACTTGTATTCACACTTGGGAGTATTCTTCAGCAAGGGATACCAATTGGTTCCCATTTTGTGCACTTGGATGTTGAAAATATTTTTTTGTTTTGTTTGACACCACCTGAAATCCTTAAAACATGTTTTTTTGGTTTTGTAAACATTACCAATCATATTGGCAATAGAATCTCACCCTCTTCCAACCTTTCTGTCTATACATTTTTACCTAAAAGATAATGATTTTAGGGGACTTGGCTATGATTCATGTAAAATAAACACAAGTTTGGAATATTTTCCATTATGAAATTATATTTATTTATGGAAAGACATAAATGAAATAGCATTTAATCATATTACTTTAGTTAAATGTTTTTTTATTTTACTATCAATGTTCATGTCATCTCTAATTTCATGCTTCAAATTCAAGTTAAAATAGAAAAGGTTCACCTAGAGGTATCTCACCTCTATAATATTTTAAATTATTGGAGGAGTGTCATGTGTGTAGATAGGTGAGTCCCTTCAAACTCACCACCACCAATCACCGCCATGAGACTATAGGCTTTAATAATGTGGAAGGAATCGATCTCATAGTTGGTGATCTATTGGATCCTTAAAGTATATTTTTTCATCCTTGGATCATAGATCTCAATCTCGTAGCCCTATTAGATAGAGGACACCTTAGCAAGGTAAATTACCTCACTTAAAAGATGAAATTTTTTTCAATACGAAATATAATGCAAATTATAAAGAAAAAGAAAAGGAGGTTGATGGTTGGGGTTTAATATCTAATTTTGTAGATCCTCTTGTTAAAATTAGTTGGAGTTTTAGGGTGAAAAGTCAAATGATCCCTTGCCTCCACCACCCATGATTATTTTTACTCCCATTACTTAGTGGTTTATTATGGTTTATTGGCACTTTATTTTATATATGTTCTATTTTTTATTTTTTTAACCTTTTTTGTTGAAAAGTATTCTTTATAATTAGAAATTAATTATATAATCATTATTAGTTTCAACCAATTGCTAATATTTAAAACTTTGATACCATCCACTCATGTTTTTATATAATTCAAAATTATAACACATTATATTATTAGTCCTTGCCAAGGTAGGAGAATATAGGAATCACTTTTGGATTAGCTGCATAGCTCTCAACCAATAAAATAGCTCAAAATACATGGAACAATAATATTATAAAGTTTTGGATAAATTCTAGGATATAAATATTGGCTTATTACTTTGGGCCTTATTTGGGAATAGTTTGTATAAATTAATGCAGCTACATGGTGTCCATTATGGGTTGTAGTGATATGTAGGTTATCGATGCTAGCAATATATGATTTCATATGAGCGTTATAGATTTTGTAGTTGGTAGGGTTAAAAATATGAGTCAATATTTATCCATGAAAAGACAATATTAGAAATTTATATGTCATGTATGGATTTTACTATCTTCCATAGGTCATCCAAAGTTTTATGAGCACCTAAGTGGCTGGTATGTTACCATGTGGTAGCATCCAAAACACCTAGGATTTTGGATACAACTAAGCCATCCCATGCCATGAGTTTTTGGAATAATATCATGAGGTAGCATCCTGGGTGCCTAGGGGTCTCTATGTAATGGATTCCTTAAAACACCCAAGTGCCTGGGATGCTACCATGTGACAACATCTTGAGCACCCTAGATTAACACACAATTGAGCCCCATAGGCCTTAGGTGCCTATAATGCTACCACTTGGAAAAATATCAAGTACCAGGGGTCTCCATAAGGTTAAGTCCTCTGGGCACCTGGGTGCTTGAGATGTTGCAACATGGAAACATCTTGGGCACCTAGCCTAGAAGAGAGTCGGTAGGAGATGTAAAGCCTCAAATTCCTAAGACCCTAGGATTTTTTGACTTCAAACCACCCCAAAATCCTAATGGCCTAGGGATGAATCGATGGTGAAAAATATCTGTCCCTAAGGGATTGGGATTGTGCCATGTGGTACCATCCTGAGATCCTAAAATCCTAGAGTGATGGCAGTATTAGTCCAGACCCTCATATTTAATGATAAAGTTTCATGCCCTTAAGGGCCTAAGATTGTTTTAAATGGTGCCAGCTTAGGATCCTAAAAGTTCAAATGGGCAAGTAGAAGAAAGGAAGCCCAAGACCATGTGTAAATTAAAATTAAATCTTGGAGAATAAATCTAAAGATTGGGAAGGATGAAGGTCTACCACGTAGCAAGAAAGTGATACTTAACAAATAAAACTAAAGACTTGGTGAGGGGAATGAAATGAGAAACCAATTAGAGTAGAGAGATTCATCCATGTGCCATCAACTTGTTAAAATAAAGATTATGTTGGAAGCATACATAGTCACAAAGTATATATAAGACTCTAGGTCATCAGAATAACGATAAGTGGAAACAAAGCAAACCCTAGGGAAACATAGTAGACATTCAAGTGAAGAAATAGAGAGAAGGAATAATAATAATAAGTGATATTAAAGTAGACACACAAGCATTCTTATCATCATATAATGAAACTAAATTGACATGTAAATCAAAGAATAAGTGACATGAAAGTGACATTTTTTCATTCGACAGTAGGTAAAGGATGTAGGTAGGGGATATTTGGTGACTATAAGACATAGACCTGACCATTTTGGATCATCCAGAACACATATTCAGTTGAAAATAAACTAAAATTTAAAGGTCTTATAAACTAACAAAAAAAGGGAATGGTAGAAAGGTGTTGTGGACATTTTGTTGGAAATATGATTGTCATTGATGTCAAAAGTGAGATTATTGGCATTATGGATGTCATTGATGCTTAAGGATAAATATGGTGATTTGAGGATGTGAAATTAAT